>JAZGTK010019235.1:0-11472 GCA_036877625.1 Ambastaia sidthimunki
TTCTGAGCTGTGTTATCAGATAGTGGCTTGTGTTTTAGCAGCTCTGAAATCTTTCTATCTTGATGACTTTAAAGACCCTTCAGTGTGTTTGAAAATCACTGGCCTCAAATGTAATACTGGACACTGTGACTCATGTTCTACAGAGAACCCTCAGTAAAAACAGAAAGACATTGTAGAACCGTCTTAGCTTTCACTTTCCCTGGTGGTTTTCTGGGGATTTTTTTGTAGGTTGACTAAACATTCCCGTGTAGTTTTAGCAAAAAGGTTAGTTAATGTCTTAAACCTTTAATTCTTGTTAATAAAGGGCTAAACTCACTTTCCAGTAAAGACCTGTTCTGTATTGTGAGACTTACTAGATGCACAGATATTGTGTTCACAGCTGATGTGGCTTGAATGGGCACTTTTTGGATAATTGTACTAGGTTAAGCTGATGAAAGTTGAGAATGTTATGGGTGGTTATGTCTAATTACTGCTAGAGAAGGTTGTATAGCTGGCCTGACCAATTTCATGATCACCTCTGATGGAGTGCATCACACAAACCTTGACTCAATGACCTCACACCCTCAGCCACTGGACAGTTAAACAGCAGAGCTCAGTTCACACACACCTGCTGTTGGCTTGTTTGTGAAGATCACCATGTGTACAGTCAACACAAAGGGCTGAAGCAGATCACTGGGTGGTGAATCTAGAGTTGTGTATGTGACACTGTGGCTGGTAAAAACAGCTCAACTGGTAGAGCACAATACTAGCAACACCAAGGTCATGGGTTTCATTCCTAAAGAGTGTTTTAACTGATCAAATGTAAACATTAAATGCACTGTAAGATGTTTAAACGTCAGTGTTTGAAGAACATTTCTGAGGTTTGGAGAAAATTATGTTTAGATGTTTCACATTTGGAAGTTTAATTGATTTTTAAATAAAAAAAAGTAATTGTACTGAATTAAGTAATAATTTCTTAGTATTACATCTGGATGTTATCTAAAGTTCTGATGTCAGAAATGGTTGTATAGTTGATGCTTTTAATGCATAATCCATCTCTAGTGGCTGGTTGAACATTGATTGTAAGAGAACTTCAACTAGCTGAAGTTCCTTTTAGTTAATAGTTTAATGGTGGAGGCAGTAGCTCATTTGAATAATCATAAAGTCTACAGACTCATTATCAGGTTTTGTCTCAGAGTAATGTTTCAATGACACACAAAAATACACAGGGGGGCAGTCTGACTCTCAGACAGAAATGATGTTAACTCTGGAGGAGATTGTGATAGTTCTGCTAAATGAATGTTGCAGCATGCAGATGACTGGTGTTGTCTAAGTTACAGGTGAGGATGTTTTATCTTCATATTGACTCATTTTAATAGTTTGGTTTCATCATGTTACTTTGTGCATCTTGTATTAATAATCCAGGTGAGGATATACAGGCCAGTTAGTGAGCAAAACCTGCTGCAGAATGATCTCTGCATGTTTTTAAGCACAGCACCATAGAGAGCTTTGAGACCAGTCTGTAACCCCTGGCAACAGACTGTTTACATCGTCTGCATGCTGTGGGAGTTTCTTATCTTAATGTCTGTGCAGAAAACAACAGTTAAAAGATCACAAACCTAAGCTAAGTATCAAAGCTTTTCAATAACTAGTGGTTATGATTCAGTAATGGTGTTTAATCCTCAATGTTTCTCTGTGTAGTACCCCACCTGTCTGTCTGTCTGTCTGTCTGTCTGTGCAGAGGTCTGCTCTGTTCTATCTTTGTGGCTTGAATGGTTATAAGATTTTTTGGACATTAATGCTTAGAATCACAGCAGATCTTCAGTTTAATGTTCCAGCTGTTATAATGTTTTGAAGCAGATGTTAACAGCGATTGCTCATGATCTTCACAATGCATTGCTATGCAGTCACTGAGATGTTCTGATTGTTTCTAATGTGTTTCTATGGTGTTGCTATGGTGTTTCTATGGTGTTGCTATGGTTAGGTTAGGGTTAGCTGTTGTGTTTGTTTGTCTGTAGCACAGATGTTACTCAGGAAAGTAGTGTATACCACAAGTTGATTATAAATTGCTTTGCTTTATAGTACTTGTGATGTTTTCTGCACTAAATGTTTATATGCGGGTTTTTAGAAGATTTCTGTCCTGTCTCAGCAGCACATGGTGCAGTGAGCTTCAGTCTGGTGTGTACAGGATGAATAAAGCGCTTGTTTTCTTCAAACAGTGGAGCATTGAGGACAGAGAGGTCAGGGGGCCACTGGGATCAAAGGTTATAAATAGCTTCTCAGTAGGTGAATCCTCTTTGTAATCTTGAAGAAGGCGCGTGGACCCATAATAACATCAGCTTCATCTGCGGGCTGTGATTGAGTGAGCTAGAGAGACAGACAGCAGCCTGCAGGGGAGCAGCCCAGCGGTGAGCCACTAACTACCTGCACAGAGACAAATGACAACCAAATTCTCTCAGACTTCCCTCTCTTCTTTTCTTGTTGCGCTCGTTGTATTTCTGTCTGTGTGTTCTCGTGTGTATCTTATCTCATCGGTGTCTTTCTCTGGGCTCATACGGTGTGGTCGTGCATGCATTGCTGGGCCGCACAGGCGCATTTCCATCATCTTCAGAGGCATTTCTCACCTTTGATGTAAAGCTGCATGCTTACAATCGCATTAGTTGCTTAGTGAAACGATGCTGCCTGCCGCAGTGAAGCTCTTAAAGAGACAGTTCACCCAAAAATAAAAAACCATCTGTCATTTATTCACCATCATGTTGTTTTAAATGTCTGTTGCTGTTTTTTCCAGTGGAAAACTGAGAAAATCCTGTAGACTGGATGCTGTTTTCATACAATAATCATTAAAACTACAGTTATGATGCTGTTCTGGTGATGTTACATCACATGTTTATGTTACATGTTTATAGCTTCAGTCCTCAATAACTTTCATTATATAAAAATAGTAAGTAAATTAGGAAAAGAAAATGGGTTTTATATCAAACTGATCTATCTGCTGTAGGGACTGCAGGCTGTTATCTGTGGCATGTGGGATGTAATTTAATGGGGAAGTCTCTGTATCAGGCATGAAAGCGGATGAGCTCAGGATGAGCAGTAGTCTGTGAGATGTTCAGACTTAAATGAAATCAGATGTTGTCAGGCTGTGATGGCTCACGGTGTGGTGAAAGCCACTCAGATGCACTTCTGAAGGTAATTGGAGGACTTTTCTCTTCAGCCTCACTTTGAGTGATTTATCTTGAAATGTCACATTGATGCAGAGCTGCTATTTTCATATTACACAGAATCAGTTTTTCAGACTCCAGATCTTCACTGATGACATAAATCCACGGGCCTCATGCCCAGCTCACAATATTTCCCCAACATTTCCATAAGTAATAAATAAATGTAATAAATGTTGTTCAGTTTTTAAAAAATTAAGACAATTAAATTAACACAATTGCCAGACAATTTTAGCAGCAGGCCATGTGAGTGTTTACTTGCAGTAAACTTTCAAAGTTATTTATCTGTGTGACTGCTATGTACAAACTTGGTCTAAAATCGCAGGTGCTCAAATGCTCATTTCCAGTATTGAGGTCAGTAGGTCGAGGTCTGTGGCTGAGCCGCGGGATGTTACCGGCATCAGAAGTCACACGTCGTGTGGTGTCGCGCACAGCCGGTGCCGGGACAGCTTTAGTGTGTTAATCCAATCAGATCAGCTGGAGATCAGAGGCCGTCTCTAAAGACGCCGGTGGAGTCATGCTGATCTCTTCAGCAATGTGTGCGGATGTCTGAGCCTCTCCAGTGACACAAAGAGAGTCCGTTTCTGACTTTATTCTGCGTGTTTCAAAAGTTGAAATTGATGCTTATGTATGTGTTTCACTGTAAATGGTAAAACTGTCTGCTTGAATTCTCTCTGCGCTGCTTTAGTGTTTGGGTAACTGATCTGAACATCATTTACTGGACTGTATGAAATTACATTTAGATAAAGCAAAGAGCTCAAGGATTAATAAGATCTGATCATTTTATTTCACTAAAGAGAACATTTCATCCCTTTGGTGAAGGAGGATTAAACAGAACTTACACTGGCTTCACCGCACAGGAAGTGAGCACGGAGTTTGAAAACTGTGGCCGGTCGAGCTGTCAGAGATTAGAAGTGTCTCTCTGTTATTGCCCGTCTCATCTGCTTCATCTAACATCAAGACATAATGACACTCCTGTTTCTTTTGACGTTTTCTTATTCACAGAAAAATGATTTTCCATGAACGTTGATGTCATCAGACTTCTTTGTGTTTGGAAAATGGATGATGTGGTTTCTCAGAGAGTGAGACGTCCGCAGTGAGTGACATCTTACTGAGCGTGTTTTGGGTATGAGCAGGAAATGGGCGCCCTGCAGTCCTTCAGTAGCTCAGTGCTTTACACGGGCAAATTAAGAGATAATGAGTGGTTAGCAGAAGACACTCTGTAATTACAGTGTTTTGGTCTGGAGTGACTCTGACGGACAGCTGTGTGTTCCTGTGTGTGTGTGTGTGTGTGTGTGTGTGTGTGTTTCTGTGTGTTTCTGTGTGTGTGTGTGTGTTTCTGTGTGTGTGTGTGTGTGTGTGTGTGTTGCTGTCTTAAGCACCAGCTGTTTTATGTCTTACACTTTCTCACATTGTTAGACAAATCCAAACTTGGAGGCTCAACTAATAATAGGTCACAAACCTAATATAACGATGACATGCATCTGTCTGGCCACCCCCCAATCTCACTCTCTCTCTCTTTAGCTCTCACTCTCTAAAAGTGGCTTATGCAGACATGATGACTTGCATCTTGTACACACACAAAATCAAACCTCAAACTTGAGTCACACATGATATTTTCACTGAATCAAAAAATCAAAACAGATGAGAACTGGCCCTGACTGAAAAGATGTGAGGAGACAGTCTGGAGTAGAGATCAAGACCTCAGCAGTTCAGAAGAACCTGAGGAACAGGCCGTGAGAAAGAAGAGAGAATAAAGCAGCAGGAAATACAAGGTTCTCTTAGCATTCCCAGTTGGTTATTAATGATCTTCTTGGTTTGCTTTGATTTACAGAATTCATTCTTCTGCTCTGCAGATGGTGACCCCCCACTGTCTTCACTAGCTCAGCCTGTCAGCACACACACAGTAATCCTGGTCTTAATGCAGGACCTGGACACAGACTCTGTGAACCCAAACTGATTCCTGACTGAACCCAGACTGATTCCTTCTGCATGATGTAAATCTCACCGATTCAGACATGAGATCTGAGTAGAGTGAGAATCTCAAATTTAAACCCACCCGTGACACAAACCCGTCTGTTATTCTAAAGATGTTAAAGAAAAAAAAGGCTGAGCGTGTGCTGTTTTGTATGTGGTGGTTGGTGAGCAGATGTCTGAGAACTGTGTTGTGTGAAATGTGGGCTTGTGTTATTTGACATCTGCTGTTGTCTGATATTTGGCTGTGCAGCAGTTACGTGATTTAAATGCGTTCATCTTTGTTGCAGTTTGTATAGACTGTGTATGTGTGTGTATGTGTTTGGGGGGGGGTGATAGTATGTAACAGCATTGTGGAGGTTTTTACCTCCCTGATCTTGAAACATAAGCTGTGCTGGAGAGAGAGAGGGAAGGAAATCTACCGCACACATCACTGGAGATATTATCAGTCATTTATGCAGCTATTTATACATGTGCTGGGCCTGCAGTATATGGAGGGGAAGTGAGGTCACGTGTGGCTGGTTTACATTCTGCTGGGCTTGTTTTATTAACACTGAATCACAGGCAGCTGTTCTGCAGATACTCACTGTACAGAAGCACAGAACCTGCAGCACTGCATTCACTGCATTCACTGCATTCACTGCAGCTGTGTGTGTGTGTGTGTGTTTTAGTACTGAGCAGATAAATAAAAATCCAGCTAATGCATGAACTATAACTAGTTAGAAGCAGATTAGAAGACTGAAGACTGTACAAACCCTGTGAGATGATGAAGTCTGTTCCTTCATCTTCTCCTGCATTATTTAGCCATTTTTATGTAAATAACTTTGAACAGCAAAACATGGCTGCAGGCCAGTGGTCCTGTTCTCATGTCTTTCCAAACCATGTGACTGTATTTCTTCTGTAGAACTCTAATGAAAAGTTTCCCTGCGATGAGTCCACATGGGGATTGTGGCTTTCATGAATGAGGAGTTTTTGAGAACCGGATTATTTGATTCAGAAGATGCAGCTGAAAGTAAAGATCAGTTTATGAATCAGACTGTTCATCTGCAGGAGAGCTGATGCAGATGTTACAGTTTCCAGTCAATCAGGAATTATATTTTGCTCCTTGTATGACTTGACAAAACTTGAAATGAAGATGAAATATGAAGAAGTTGTTCAGGTGAGTTTGTGGCTCTTTGTGAGTGTCTGGATGTTTATTGGCATTGGGAGAGCAGGGCAGCTGTAAAGAACTCTTCTCTAACAAGATTGAATGTGGAAAATGATGATGAAACACTGTTGAAATATTCATTTTGTTCTCATTGCAGCAGACAGGTCACACATACAAACACAGTTCCCAGAACAGCTTCTCTGTGTCACTTATTCTTGACGGCACGTTTCAGAGCGAGTGAGACTTTCACAAACTGACACGTTTTTCCTGATGAAGAAACTTCTCGTGTTTCTTGGAACAAAATGAAACTAATTGATAAAACACCCTGCAGTGAGAATGTTACAGTGTGCTGTTACTGTAATGAGTTTAAAACGGGTACAATGGATTACTGTCTGTTTATTGTTTTCTCAATGGTTGCTTTTTCATTGCACACTTATGCAAAAAAATAAACAGATACAAATGAGACAAATCTCAGTTTGCTTTCAATTTCATCTCATGCTGTTAAGAAGCAACAATGGAAGTATTAAAAATATCTCACCGATTGTGTCGCTGAAAGTGATTTTTCTTGCCTGTGGTTGTTAGATTTGAAGGAATCTTGTGATCTACACCAGCCTGTTTGACAAGCATGATCATTGAATTGTTAAAAAAGTAAATTCACTTCAGCAGCATCTACAGACAATGACCAGTGCAAACTAAAGAGCCACCTGTTTAAAGCTTTAAGGATGTGCAGGGAATTGTGGGTAATCATATTTGTAAGCAGACAAAGGCCCACTAATCATCTGCAAGCCGGTGGTGTCTACACTTCACAATGAAAGGAAACGTATTTTTGTGTCTCGTATTCAAAAGACATCTACAGTATAATCTCCTCTTTAGGCACAGCTGGTGAGTGCATTGAACGTTTAAAGTGAGAGAGATGTGAAAGAGATGTGAAATACAGGTTTTGATCCAGTTCACCTGATCTGCTTTTCATGAAACAGGAGTCCGCTTTGGTTAAATTCATAGTTTATAGTTAATGGAAATCTTAATGTGCTATTGAAAACACAGTATGAATTATTGCATGCCAGAATTTGTTAGTAACACCAAATTAAAGTGAAAGGAAAACAGTTTTTTTTTTCATTTCTGTCTTCAATTTTTAATCTTTGTTGCCAGGCGACAATTCTACTAAGTGTTAAAAACAACACCAGTGAGATCTGCTTGCTCATTGGTTGATATTCTCTTATACTGTGCAGTGCAGCTTGAGGGTTTATTTAAACAATTTACTCATCAGGCTGGTTTTTATCTGGGTGTGGATGTTCAGTAGATGAACAGTGAAGAATCCAGCCATCCATCATTTTTATCAGTGGAGCAGAACCCTGCAGAACCAGACTGACTGTTCCCTCAGAATCCCTGAACCAGAGATTTCAGAAGTTTGTTCATTGTAAAAAGTGCTGAAGGTGATTTTCCAGTGAAGCGTATCGCCACTGTTGTGTGAGTCCTTTATAATACAACAAAGTGATTGAGAGCTTAACATGCAGACCTTCTAGAAGATCAAATGACAGAAGCTCTTTAACTCTCCAGTCTACCGTATTTTTCCTGGTTCAGCACTGATCTACAAAAGCCACTTTTTCTTAGATTTTTTTGGAGTTGCCTCTTTAACTCTGTTTTCTTTTATCTTTCTTTAATGTACATGGTGTTTAAACATGCGAGTGGGTGCAGAATTTATTGGAAGACTTGGGCTTCAGAGAGCCGTGAGTTCATATCTCACACAGCAGTGTGTCGGTTTGTGTGTGTAAAGTGTTACTGGTGTAGGAAGTGGTTTGTGATTTACAGCATGTGACCTGCAGCGAATGATAGCGCTGTGTGATTTACTTTCCTTTAAATGTCACGTCACAGGATTTCGAGGAATCTCTGTCTCAGTTGTTTTCTCTGCATCACTGACTTTCTGTTTTGATCTTGGTTTCTTATTAATCTCGTGCTCATCATACGTCTGTAACTGTCAGGATGTGATTAAGCCGGACTGGTTTCAGAGAGCAGCTGTTTGTGCTCTGAGAACAAGGCATGACAGCCGAGTTTAACAAATCACTGTGTGATGTTTGTAGTGGAACATTATGATAATGTTATGAACATTATAAGTGGCTGTAATGACATCAAGGGTGTACAGGGTATTTTTCACACATGACACTGACAGGTGGCACAGAGAAACTGTTTTTGTCCATTATTACATTATTCCTGCATTTCACTCTCTGTCAGTTCCAACATTCCCTGTTTTAAAGCCATCTGGACCTGCTTAATGTTGACTCTTTCTTTCTTTTAAAGGTCAGAGGTCAGCAGGTATCTAAGTGTGCGTGTGAGTGGTTACCAGCACCAGTATTAGGTTTAGGGGTTAAAGGTCAGATGAGAGGTTAATCCTTGAAGCGCGACTTCGCTGCTTTTATGGGGTTTTGTCCCCTTGCCAGAATTATTAGATTGTCCAGAAGGGCAGTAAGATCTGATTGGCTGAGGGCAAAGACTCTTGTTGGTCACTAGTGAGGTCAAGAATTAGTCGACTCTTATAACAGTGATGTATCGCCCAGTGTCTGATTTCAAGACCTTATTTACTACTACTAGAATTACAGCAGTGAATCTCATCTGCTGAGTCTCCATCAGAAAACTGTTTACAGGTCTGTTCTTAAAGAGACAGCAGGAGAAAAATATACTGAATGCATCTATTAACCAATATAACTAACTACCAACTAACTAACCAATATAATTGTGCACATACCAGATTAAATGTCTTTTCAACTGTTAAAAGAGACAGTGAAATGTGTTTTAGAATATTACTGGTCCTGAGCAGTTTGTGTTAGATTCAGTGGGGACAGAAGCTGCAATGTGGGATCGGAGCAAAACCAGACAAAACCCACTAATTTACAGGCTTTCACTTCAATTGTTTAGTTAGTTTTGTGCGGTTCTTCGTGTTAACTCTCACTCGCTGTTGCGTTTGTTTTCCTGGGGTTCGTTTTTAAAGCTCATGAGGTTGATTGATTGTGTCTGTGTTTTGGTTAATGCTGTGTTGGGTTCATGCCCTGTTTTTAATCTAGCAGAAAGATTCATGCATCTGTTCATTTTTCATCCAGTCGGCTGGCTGAGATTCATCGTGGCTCAGGGCAACATATGGTGGAATTATCAGAAGCCACTGATTCATCACCTGTTTATTTGAAATCAACACTGATGTGTGCAGATCTGTCCTGTGAGAAACAGCAGGTGTTGAGAGACCCTCTGTTTGAGGGAATCATGTTCATGAGGACTTCAGGTGTGTTTGTTCCTGTAGCTCAAACTCAAGAGTGTCAAGGGTTCAATTTTCAGGAAACACAAACTGAAACATGATGATGTTTTTGCCAAAACTGAGAATTTTATTAACACTCACAGACCGTCTGATGCATAAAACACAGATCAAATGTTTGAAAGATTTTAGTGTAAGACTGTTAGTGGCAAGTTTACAAAATAATAATCTTAAAGAGACTTCTATACTGTACTTAAAATATTTATGACTTTATTCTTACCTGCCCTTAAATGACAGTAAAGCAGTAAGCTGTCATTGATTGATTAAATCAGACTGCACTTCCTGTTTAAATCAGACTGCACTTCCTGTTTAAATCAGACTGCACTTCCTGTTTAAATCAGCAGTTCTTGGACAGAAGCTTCAGTGTGGATCAGGCTTTAGTCAATAATCAAGTCTGGCTTTCGTAAGATTTAAAGTACTAATAGACTTCAGAGAAACTGATGTAATAGTGGTTCAATCCCAAATGCTGGTGATTCAGATTTACAGGTCTGTAATTTTCAGATGATCCTCAGACAATCTGGTTAGTGATGTTCACACTACTGATCTGAACCAGACACAAGCATCACAGACCTCACGAATCCACCTGCTTCCACCTGCTTCCACCGCTGGGAGAAAGAGACACAATTACATTATTGCATGTTATTGTTTTTTGTAGTTACTTGCAAACTAGAAATTTCTTGCATGGGGAAATTTCTGAGCAGGAGGCTGAGCATGTCAGTATTAAGTCTATAATATAAGAGCTATTAAGAGAATGAATAGAGTATTAAACATGAAAATAATAAAACCAGTGAGCCAGTATTACATTGACTTTATTTATTCATTTCATCATGTTTTAAATAGACACACTATGATCTGTTTTCATTAGTTTCTAATGGTAATTATATGATTACAGTCTGTATAGCATTAGCGTGTTTTTTCAGGAGCTTGCTAATGTAAATCCACTGGTGATAACTGCTTTTGTTGATGTTGGCATTTATCTGCTGATGTCTGGAAGAGAATCTGTTGTGAGATGCTTGTATGTGTTTGATCTGACAGCTGATGAAACATGAGCAGATGATGTTGTCTTGCTTCTAAAGCTACATCAGATCTTCTCCAGTGTCTGAACAAGTTCCTCTGGGCAGATATGAAGCAAACTCTTCAGTTGTGTTCTATCTTGCCCTTTCCTGCAAATGTTAGAGAATTGTGCTTTTACTTTCCGGCTGCAGTTGATGTGCAAAACAAGCCAGCAGAGAAACAAACGTTAAAGAACACGCGGCCTGAAGGTTTGAGCAGCATCCAGTCAAAAGCATTGGACGGTACAGCTGTCCATCACGATTGTGAACCAATCGCTGTGAGCCGTGGCGTGCACAGGTGGGCTCAGCTTTAAATGAAGTCAAATGGTGTTTTTTTTATCTGTTTTCTAATTTGTCACAAGTTGGCGAAAGAGTTTGGACGGATTGGCTCTCTTTTAAACCATTGGCTAATCTGTAGAAGGTATTGATCTTTGACTTGTCTTCTCCACCCTTTCAAACACTTTATACATTTGAATTTGATAAAGTTTATAACCTGTTTGTGAAGTTACACTGGAATTACATCACCATATTGCAACCCACAGACAGCCCTTTAAACTGTTAGCAATTACCTGCATTTTAAATCAATTAGGCCTATTGGTTGAATCTTACGTCACCTAATTAACATTCATGAGATTAACAAGTTTTCAGCTCGTTTCCATCCGTTCATTTTATTTCTCTTCTCCATCCACCCACCACACATCTCCATTCCTCTCTTGTGTTCTGTTTGTCTTGGAGATATGAGCAGTGATGATTGTAAAGGCTGTGAACAGCAGCTCTGTGCAGTTATAGAGTAGTTAAGATATTTCT
>JAZGTK010019236.1:0-11472 GCA_036877625.1 Ambastaia sidthimunki
TGTTTAGACTGCTGGCAACTGGGCTGAAACATATTCCAAAGACCTGTGTTTCAAATCTCTTTTGGAATAAATTGTATTTATTTAAACTTGCTGGAAGCGTTCACTAAATCTAATGCTTAAAGTGTCTCAATATCCAACTACAGATGACTTTAGAATTGCATTTGAAACCATTAAAAGTAACAAAGAAAATACTGTAGCAGAAACAGAAGGAGTTTTTAATAATATAGAGGCATGCCGTGTTTTTGGTGCCAAAAAACATTAATTAACTTGGTTTTACATAAACAGATGGCTAAGAACATTTTGCATCCATTTACTAACAATTCTTTACATCATAATCTCCGATCATAGGTCAGCCAGCTCATGCATATTAATATGTGTTAGAAACACCACTTTACTTTCTCTAAATGTTTTGGAGTCATGACTCCAACAGTCTAATCACATAAACGTAATTTAATGATAAGTGCATTTACACGAGTCTTACAAATGAAGAAACAGCAGAGAAAATCCAATTTACTTGGTGTATGTCAGCAGGTATGGATTTTGTGGGTTGTATGTGATGTAACATTCTACTCTGAAGTCCCATCTAACAGTTAAGCGTAAATAAAGTGTACAGCATGTGACTCACAGCAAGCATTTCGGGCATCATAAAAGCATAACCTTTGCTCTTAGTGTAAACTCTTGGCTTTCTCACTATGTCCACTGTGCTATAAAAACACCATTTTAACAAAAGCCTACTGCTGGTGTTTATGAACACATTTGTGCTCCCAAGTCAAGAGAAACTAATGGAACACGGAAGCCTTTCAGTGCTTTCAGATCAGAAGATAAAACTGCCATCTGTAGCCAGTTTCACACATAGTTTGTTGGTGCATTAGGTTTTGTTGCTAATCACAGTGCACAGATGGACATTCAATATTTTTCATTCAGTGAATGTTAAGAGTTTGCCAGTCAGCTGGATAGATATTATTTAAATTCACCCTCCTGAGACCCCTTGCATACTTTCTCCGATGAATAAAGCCATCTTAAATCCTCTTTAAATATCAAACAAAAATGCATTTTGGTCACTTTAATGAAAATACCACAGGTTTAGAGAGGAAAAGGTCAAATATTTGCTCTAATTAGCATTTAACTCTGTGGTGTTCCGGCACATAGCGTGACCTTTAACTTGATTGGAACATCAGCTGAGCTGGTCTTCCTGCACAGAAGATTCATCAGACACTTTCACCCAAAGCCATTTAAAGCACTCTTATTACAATATCCCTGTAGTAATCTGGGGTAAAGAGGTTTGGATGAGGACACACTGGCAACAGGTGACACTTGACTACAGGGGCCACAAACAACACATGCTTCAACATAAACTAGTAACACCACACCAGCTAACTGGAAACATTTTCAGAACATTGGCTATTGTCCTCTAAAAGTTCTCTTAAGGTTTTTTTAAAAAACGTCTTGCAGTAACATTACTAGAACGTTTTTAATGTTATATATATTAAAAATGTTATTTTTAAGTTGTTAGTTTTTAGGTGTTAAAAACAATAATTAACGTTAAACAAGCAACAATGTTAATACAATGGCTAAAAAAATTACTTTTTGAACAGTCCTAGAACTTTCAAAACATAATTTTTAACATTTTTATTACTTATTGCTGCAAACATTATGGAAACGTTCTCACAACCTAAAATTGTTTCCTGGAACACCACTCCAACAATAACTATCTGATGCATCTAAGAGAAAATCAACAATGAATCCAATGAAGTTCCAACACCATAAGTCAGTGAAGAATCACTTGACCAAACTGCCTAGTCTGCACAGCACTTTTAGAGAACCCGACTGCTTTACAGGTACAGAGAAAGCAAGAGTGTAGGAATGGGGTCATCGGTCAATCGGTGGTCATCCCTGACACGATAGTTTGTCAACACTAAATAAATGGACTGCGTGGAGAACGGAGCATACAGCGAAGATCAGGGCCAAAAAACATGTAGTGTAGTGGGAATGTGAGGAGTACAAAGCCGGCCAGTGCAGCTTTAGAGGAGCCAGCAGGAGCCCTGCAGGAAGCTAAATACTAATAGAGCTAAACCCTGCTCATTATTTACTCCACACGTGTAAGAAGACTGACGGTATCCTGGTCCTAGAGAAAATAAAAGTGATAGCAGGAAGATTTTTACAGTTTTTTAAAGCTGAAGTGTGTATTTTTATGTGCCATTCCTGAACATTCCCCCCTGCCATTGGTTGAATAAACACACAGCCCCGCCCCAAACTTATTCCATTGGTTGAGCTGATGCTACTGTGCTGGATCAGATGCTCAAGCACTATGTTTTGATAGCACCACAGAATTTACGCTTATCAGGTATATTATCCAAACATTTGTAGAATAATGTTTTTTATTTATTGACATTTAACATTGAAAAACTGTCTAATGTTACTGCAGGGATGTTTCTGATATCTTTAAGAGAACTTTTAAAGAACATTAGCCAACGTTCCAAGAATGTTGCCTGTTAGCTGGGCACACACTAGAAGAAACAGCAGTAATATAAAAATGTTTTCAACTATTTAGACTTACTAGCAACAAAAATGGGACGTCAAAAGCAGAACTATAATAAACCTCTCCACATTCAACCTCTCCTCTCTCTATCACTGCAACAGGCCATAACCCTCAACATTAAAATCAATTTGTAATTATAATCTCACTCGATTTAACTAGCATCTCTATCAGCCTTCATTAGAGTCTTAGTTAGCATGCTTGTACCACTTTGATGTGACACATTGGCAAGAAGTACAAAGATATCCTCACTAACACTCCCATAAGATCCTTGAAAGTTTATGCTCAGGAAAAATGGGAGATGTCCAGAAAAAGAGAAAGAAACAGACCACTTTTAGGAAAATTAATGTAAGGAATTTTAATTGAATAGAGCAGCTGAGAAAACAAAAGTTCTGCCTTTTATGTTTACTCCAGAACAAGCACATTAAATTAACCATATTGTACTCAACGCAGTTTTTAAGCTTAGCTTTTAATCTAAAAGTTTTTTGTTTTAAAATTTTTGAGCTACTCAAGCCATGTTGAAGCCAAACTGATGAAGCCATGTTTGTTTGATTTTATTGGTGATTTAATGTATATTATTGAAAGATAAGCAATTTTGAGCTTTGTCTTTGCAAGTACAAATGAGTTATATTTGTCTACTAATAGAATAAGCCCACAAACACTACATAGAAAATACTAGAAAATAACTTCACTAAGATAACTGTTCTAAACAGTTCTAAAGTTTGTTAGTCTAAAGCGTTATCATATTACTATAAACAACATCTAATCATTTCCAAAATAGACCTGTTACATTCAAGTTTAAGTTAAGTAGTGACTCCACAGAGATGAGTTTGATTTGGGTGAAGTGGACGGGAGCCTCAAGGCATCTTGGCAGGGGAAATAAATCTCTTGAGAGACCTGAGAGTGAGGTCAGAGACACAGTGACACCCACCAACACGCTGAACCAGATGACCTCAAAGTATAGCAGAAGCATCGCTCATCTCCATACTCATGAATCATTCATCTTTCAGCACTGCCCTCCACACTCTATCACTCACACACATTTCTCTCTCTTTCTCTCTCACAGACACACACACACACACATTGTATTGTATAACCCAAAACTTCCTAACTTTTGTATCTCATCTAGCTTGGCCTTTAATGGATTAAAAATACACACACAGAGAAACCTTGAATCTGACACAAAAGAAATTTTAAAGAGACATTTTTAAATGATACAGACAGTTGTCAGAATTCAGAACAGCATTGGTCTAACAAGTTGCAAAGCTGAGTTGGTTTTGCGAATGTGTGTGACTGATAGAATTTCACAGGCACACACACAGCTAACAGGGAACGTTGTCAAAACATTGGCTGACATTCTCCAAAAGTTCTCTTACAGTTCTTGCAGTAACGTTAGCAAAACTTGTTAGAAATTGTTAGCTGGGCACACCCATAGATCTTCTATCACTTTATTTTAAGTGTTTATATGTACAAAAACTGTTCAGTAGATGTGACCTAGTAAGTGTGTCACGTCTAGACAACAAGTATAGTAATGATCAGGAGACAGCTATACTAACACATTTGCTGTGGCCCCAAAGACCTAGAATGGTGTTAATGATGATAGCCTGGTGCTAATGATGAAATACACACCCAGCACCCCACTGAGATAAATGGATTACAATTAGGGTGCTAAGAAAAATATCTCTAGGGTCTGTAGTAAGTGACAGTCTGTGTGGGAAGGATACGTGAACTGCCTGGTGCTACACAGACGAGCGATCAATAATTCATCAGTCTTACTGTCTCTGTATTTCAATATTCAAATGCTTAATGTTTTACGAATCTTTCCAAACGTTTGTTTCCAAACATTTCAAAACGTTACAGAATTAAAATGTGTTTGAATAATATTCTTACAGCCTAGCAATAATTTTAATACATCGTCTTAAAAACTGGGCGTTTGGACTTTTTTAGAACGTTCAATAACATTTTTGTTACTAATTGAAACGTTAGGGAAACGTTCTTAAAACCTAAAATTGTTAGCTGGGTAATCTCTTGAGCAAAACTTTTACCATCACATTTAGAAGTTGCAACAGCTGTGCATTACTGAAGCACAACCTCTGCACATCCATTTCCCACAGAAGGTAAAGCTTTTACATGGGTACTAGGGTCAGATCCTTCATCTTATCAGGCTGGATATAAATGCAGCGGTTTAAACCTGCACAACATCCACAGGGGGCATTTAGCATCAGGGATTGCTGATACCAGACAAGCCAGACTCAGTAATTGGGCTGATCGTGAATCTGGTTACAGAAAAAGAGCGGAACGCGGAATCTTGGCCTGGACCTGCACGATATCAGCCAAAACAACCTAATAACATGGAAGCATCAAGGCTGCTTAACCAAGACATCTGAGCAAGCAGGATTGAATGTGTTGCTTTATTTATATAGCAGTTTCTAACACTGTATATCACTGAACACACAGCCACATTTATCCTCGCAGACAAGAAACACCAGACATTAAAAGACTGAAAGACTTCAGAACTAAACCACTGACAACACAAGTCAGCATTTAAGACGACACTCTTAAATACGGGGATATAAACTGCCCAGCTATGTTGTAAGAACATTTTTATCAATTAACAAACATCGAAATGTTATATTGAATGTTCTTTGAATGTTCAAAACGTCCAGTTTTTTAGACATTGTATTAACAATCTTGCTTGGATATAAGAACATTATTTAATTCTACAGCGTTTTAAAATATTCCATTAACAACTTCAGCTGAGCTTGCAATCATCTGCATCATGTCATTTCCTCATTGTGTTATTTTGTAACTGCAGCATTTTCACTTTGCAGTAGATGAAATATCCACACCATTTAAGGCATAAACAAAGAGGCTTCGTACTTATGCCTTACTGGCCTCAGGGTGGACCTTAAGATACACTGCAATCCAATTAAACTGTCTGCATGTGACTTCATGCCTTTGTGGGGTTTGAGTCCAAAAGAGTTACAGCTGGGCTTTCTCTGAGAGAGCTTTCATGGTGTTAATGACCAGCAGCTAAACCTGAGAGCGATGAGGAGATGCTGTGATTGGGCTTTGATAAGACAAAATGGCAGAGGTGCCAGTTTAGGAAAGGAATACTGCTTTGAAATTTTTATGCTCTACAGACAAAGGAGTGGGAGGGAATGTTTGTGAAGGAGCTTAATAAAATCGTAACCTAATGGAAAGAAAAACATGTTCACGCAGACTCTGGCACTGTGTGGAAGATGAAGTAATGACCTGACATGTTTGTGACCTAAACATAGACATGCAATAAAGTAAGGAGACATTATTTTTTCAGTTTTTCTCACCTTAACATATCTAGATATAGTAGATATAAAGTAGATATAAAGAAAAAGTGCAGCTTCTTTGGGTTTGTGGTACCTGTAACTACTGTCTCTCAATTCTCTTGAGTTGGCAAGCCCATGAACCACCCGCAAACTGTCCTCTGACCACATGATGTGTATTGCACATAACACTGTCAATTACTTTCTCAATGTGGCAAGTAGTTTGATTGGCTGATTTTACACAACATCTGGGAGTGTTTTTTAAGAGCGTGACTAGGGTAAAATGAGCATATTTGCTTAGAAGACAGAGGGAGAGAGAAAAAATGAAAAAAGAAAGAAACAAAGTGATTAAGAAAACACAAAAATGTAAAAAAAAAACATAATTAAAGGCAAAACCCTCAACATTTTTCATATCAAGGCTTCTAAACCTACACTTAACAACAATCAATGAAAACAGAGAGTCAAAGCTTAACATATGAAAAGAACACTTAAACATACAGCCCCCCCAAATCACAGTGTACGGCCTCAAAAGCACCTTGTGTTATAGGACTGTTAATTTTTTACCTGAAACCTGGTGCTTTCCCTCAACCTCAGGCTGTTTTAATTGGTGGTCAGGTGCAGAGATCCCAACTGCATACTGAGACTTCTCTGGCTGGATGTGTTGTGCATTTGACGTGATATCTGGCTATAACAAGCTTGACATGTTATACATTTTTCATGAAACAAATTGATCCTACATTTTTAATGTAGAAGTCAAAAACAAACTCATATAAATATATAGAATACTTTATTTATACACACACACACACGATCGATAATAGATAGTAGACAGACACACAGATTGATATTAAAAATTCTTAGAAAATGTTTGACAGAAAGACTTGTGCTTGTTGCTGTTTAAGAGAAATAAGAAAACATGAGAAAACATGAAAGGGCCACGAGCTTCAGTCTCACAGCATGCGCTTGTAAACCAAAATAATTTTCTTGCCACACAATTTCCTACACACTTAATAAATGCACAGCTTAGGAAGTTCCTCTCATATTTCTGGATAAAATCCGGCAAATATGAGTCATATGACTACAGTTCACTTGATTGATGGAATACACAAATGAATAGATGACAGACTGCTGAGTCAGTCCCTCTTCCGGTGCTGAGGAGGGAAAATGTCCCTGCAGTCATACGGGGTCAATACTGGATCTATAAATGCCTTGTAGTGCACTTTGCGCACAGCCTGTTCTCGAAAGCAATTGACAAGTACCAATCGCCTCACGCTGCATAGAATTCCTTATTCCCGCAGTAATTACTTCATTGTCTTGTCCGACAGGCTTTGTTAATGAAACATTAAATTTTAACAGCTGCGATGATGAATGACTAAACGTAAAAACCAACTAAAATTCAAGTCGTCCACAATGGCCCGTTTAAAACTTCTTGACATACTGTTAAAAATTTTACGAAATATTTATGTTGAAATTTGCGGTAGAAGACACACTGCAAGCAAATTCTGGCAAGTAACAGCTGTTCATGTCTCCACTAATATATTAGAACAATTGTACAAATGTAGCAGAAAATACTGTAGCAGAATTTGTAAAAAAAAATATTGTAGCAAAATATTGTATATATGTAGCAGAATATTGTCTCATTTGATTACGCTTTCAATTACCAGTAAGGGTGCAGTAATGTCACTTCTGTTGTATTTTACCATATTTAAAAACTTTTCCATAGAATTATGTTTTTTTGCAAAATAGCGCAGGCAAAAAACCTGGTACTACCATCAGTAACTGTACACATAATGTAACACATAGTACATATAACATGTAGTAAACTGTACATACAAACAAAGCAAACAAACTCTCATACAGGACTAAGACTATCCAGTCAGGTATGTATAGTTAGTCATCTACCAGGCCATTTTCAGTCCAAATCATGTGATATTCCCCAGTCCCCATGGAGGAACCTGTAGTTAAATGCCCAGTTCAAGGGCAAACTGGTGAAGTTCACCAATCACTAGTCCTGGGTCTTGAACCTTCAACCTGTAGGTCACCAGCACAAATCTGTATCCACTAAGCTGCCCCCATTCCAACCATCGACAAGATGATGCATTGTGTGGGCATGATGATTTATGCCGCTTAGCTCTGTGGATGACAACCCGACCGCCCTGCAGTTCAACAGACAAGCATGAGCTGCAAGAGTATTAAAAAACTAGACAGACAAAACTGTACTACAACTGCTGGTGTGACCCCCAGGGTCAAGGGTACCGGCCCTCTGGGATCTTTAATATTAGAGAATGAGCTACTTACTGCATTTTTTGTCTAACTTTTGCCACCAGTGAGCTAGATTCATCTGATCAACACATCAAACCATGGCACAGACGCGGGATCAGAGAGATTTGTCATGCAAAAAAATGGCCTCCTCTTTTCTTTCCTGCACTCACCTTGGAGAACAAATTTCTCTGTATCTCCTGAGGGAAGAGCAGAGCTGCGAGAGCTACAGTTTTACTGGGTTTGTGTGTTTCTGTGTCAGAGGTTTCTAAGCTGCAATGAAAGAGAGGGGGGAAATAGAAGATAGAGTATTCAAACTCTTTTATGTGACCCAGTAAGTAGAGGGATTATAGTTATCTTGATTAGACAGAGCTTAATCTGCCGCTGCATGTATACTGTACCATTCATCAGCCAGGATAGAGTAAAACCCAAACAGCGCAGCAGGGGGTCTGTTTGTGTGGAGGGGGAGTGAGGTGGTTTGAGGGGTGTTTCAGTCTGGAGCTGAGAGCTGGCTGTAGTAAAAAGAAAAAAATACTATGGAAACATGTGAGCGCTGGAGGGGTGATATGAAAGATCAGTTCAGAAAGATTCATAAAATGTAGGTTTGTGATATCACAGCTTGTGATATACAGCCTAAACATTAACCTTAAAGTGTGACTGTATTCTGAAAATCTTTTTAAGATTAACATCTACTATATAATTCCTATAATTTAATTTCTATTTCAGTTCTATTTTATTTAAATGCCTTACTAATATTCCAAAACAGTCAGAAAAATGTATTTTTTTCTTGAAAGTTTTGACTGGTAATGTACATTATATATTCAGCAGGGACTTTATATTCTCAACTTTATATTATTTTAATACATTATGGTACATATCATGGACCGCTTTAAAAACTAAAATTTTGGTTGTTTTGTTTTATTATTCAAAATTACTTTGACAAACATAATGACAAATGACAGACGTAAAACAAAAATCACCTTTTAAAGTGAACCAAAACTTAGAAATCAGATTAAATACCATCACAAAAAAATAAAATACCACTATTGGGTATAAACACAATCTGACTGCTGCAGATGTTCGGCATCAAGTCTAAGAGATGTGGAGTGCTGAGAGATTTCTCCTGTGTCTCTCCAGACATCTCCATCAGAGCGGGAGAGGAATATAACTGAAGCATGCTTATCCTGGTGGGCGGGTGGGTCGGAAAGTCAGTGGGGTACTTCAGGGTGGACGAGAGATGGAGGCCAGCAGCAGAGTTTAAGTACTGAGCACAGCTGTTTAGGTGAGGCAGACACAGTGGAGTGATTATGCATCTGCTGGTGGTGGTATGTGATTATCTTTTTGTCATTTTACTCGCATGAACGCTGGATTAATGGTGCTGATTGCTTCCCTCCTCCTGTTTCTCTCCTCCACTGGTACATTCCAGCAGCCGGTCGCACAGATTCTGTCTGTAAGCCCCCGACTCGCCCCCGAGCACCGGGGGCACCAACCTTTTTCTCTCATGTGGAAACTAATCTCAACAGATAAAATATCTAAATGTGGGATACAGAACTGTGCAAATGTTTAAGAAGCCTCCAGTTCTGGCTGAGCTTTCCAGATGGTTTCCAAAGCTCCTCAGCTTGCCAGAGACCAACCCTGATCTTCCAACTGCCTCTCAGATAGAGGTATGGATGATATTTCTGCTGTCAGCCTGATCTGAAGAACTGAAGTCCTGAAGTCCATTTAGCAACTGTATGTGTAACTATAGCAGAGCAATAACCCAGCTAACATTTTTACGTTTTCAGAATGTTTCTGTAACTTTCCATTAGGCAACAAAAACGTTAAAAATGTTATTTAAAAGTTCTAGGGATGTTCAAAATGTCTAGTTTTTTAGACATTGTTTTAACAATGTTGCTTGGTTATAAGAACATTATTCAAACATGTTTTAATTTGGTAACATTTTAAAAATGTTCTATTAACTACTTAAGAATAACGTTGTTGATATACAATATATAACGTTAACAAAATCTACTTATACTGCAAGAATTTTTTAAAAACTTTGAGAGAACTTTTAAAGAATATTAGCCAATGTTCTGAAAACGTTCCCTGTTAGCTCCGTTTTGATGCTGCCCATGAGTGTTCCAAACATCTTTCCTCCAGTCTAAGAATATAACATATAAGTGTGAGAGGATTAAAGAGCTCTGTTAAATGATATATCCCCTGGAGATGATCAGATGCTATATTTGTATATTTAGCCCACACACAGTGTCCTACACACTCATACAAGCAGCATCATAAAGATATCTCTGGCCCTTTTCATCATATTCTGAACAGCAATAACAAAATTAACATAAACTGAACACTATCATTGAAAATGTCTCACCATATTGTTGTTTTAAGCTGCCTTGTATTCTGCATCTTTCAAACAAATAATAAAATATAAATATACCCGAGGCTTTACACAATCCTTTGAAATGAGGTTAAAAAGACAGACAGATGTTTTACTGGGACCTGGATAAATGTTACTGAACAATGTCTGCTTTGTAGGGCTGGATTGTAGAGTCAAGACCATATTAATATCCTAAGATCCCCAATGTTTGTGTTTAATATGAGACTTAGTTTATTAACTAGTTTATGTATATGTTCGGCAAGTACGACTAGTTTTTTTAAATAAATCATAATAAATTATACAATAATTAATAATACATCATATATTCATAATAAAATCTTGTTAAAGCAGATTAGTGCACAAATAAAGGTCTCATGGTTGTTCATCACATGTTATTAAAGACAGAATTTCATTTGGCAACTACTAATTAATGAAGCATGACTGAAAGAAAACCTGCAGCTAATTTCTCTCAAATTAAAAGATTTTTGAAAAAAGCACAGCTAATAACAACAACACCTTAATTTGAGGGCAATTTCACACAGCAGCTAACCACACCACACTAATCTATTGGGCTGTAATATTCTGCTGTGTCTAAACATACCCCCACCCAGCCGAAGCTGGAAAATTATCCATAAATATAACACTGAATCACAAGACATAAGATGTTTATTAAATCCAAACAAGTACGACATTAAAAGCGATCTATCAAACACCCTTTGCAAAGCTGCTCAGTGATATTTCAGTAAATTAGATGGAGCATTGAAAATAATGCCACTTACTACCCCAGTGGCACTCTTAACAAGCCTCATTAACATAAAATACTCCACCAAACAATATATGGGTTTTTTATTTTGGCCGTGTGAGAGCAGAAAATTAATATGGGACATGGCTGCTAAGCAACAAAAAGGGGCGGAGTAACTCAGGTCCCTGCTATTCATCAAAGCAAGCCTGCCAGATCCCGGCTTCACCTGACTGGTGAAACTGTTAGTTATTTAAAAGTGTTTTCC
>JAZGTK010019237.1:0-11471 GCA_036877625.1 Ambastaia sidthimunki
CTACTACTACCCCCTGGACCCCCCAGGCCGTTCACCCGATTCACGTTCCCGGCCACAACAGTCGACGAGGACCCGATCCCTAACTCCGATCCACAATGTCCGGTCCCGGCTACCCCGCTCCCCGCCCCGCCGGGACCCCCAGTCCCAGGGGATCCCGACAACTTCTGCTTCTTCACCCCGCAGCACCCGGCCGCCATCTTCGAACAATCTGCACCGACACACCGCTTCCGACCCATCACCGTCACCGCGGGAAGGGCGGGGCGAAACGCCGACCACACGTAGAAATCCCACTCCGTCAGCACGTAAGACGGACAATGCTCCACCTTCCCTTCCTTTTGACAGACGTAATAACGGAGAGGAGCTAACGGTATAGATCTCTCTGAGAGAGACTGCAGTGTCACCCGATTGCTGTGAAAAGACGTAGCGTACGCTGCAGCCGTACGCAATGTTCTTACAGAGACAACTGCGAATCAAACGTTTTGATGGATTCAGTGTATAGAGTAACAGTACTGAACCAACTGCAGCGATGCACGCAGCTCTCTGTCAAAGCATGCACACGTCCATCCATGCATGAGGAGTGTGACAGTCAAGCTAGGCAGGTCAATGAACAGCGCACTGCACCCTACAGCAGCACAGATTCAGGGATCCCTACGAGGGAGTTTGAGTACGCAGGACCCATACACGCCTCATGAACGAGTCGCTGCGCCCCAGATAATAATCAGCAGTTGACCCGAGGTTAAAGACAGCCAGATCTCCCAATCGACGCAGTCACAATGACTTTCAATCGATGCGGTTTGGCTGCATATGTGACAGCACCGGTGAGATGCGAGTCATGCCAGCCACAGCTCATCCGTTCGTACCGGCCTTCAGGACCCTGTTAGCCACACGACCCCTTATAGCAAGCCCACCGTGTAAAGCAAGCTTAAAAGTTTCCCTTCGATTGCTCGGAGTGCTGTCATCCGATTATTCGGGTACATTTTGCGACTGCATACTAGCATCGCCTTCGTCGGACGTCCGCTGGATTCCCCCGATCTGTCCCGGTGTCTCGCTCAGGGCAGCTAACATTAGCTCGGCTGCGGTGGAGAAAATATCCTGTGCGATCAGCAGAAGCGCTCACACTCGTATTCTCTAGTTTCACGCCGGAGCACAAGAGCCCAGGACGTATTTACGACCAATTCCTGCGTATCGTACGCATTTCCCCGTATTCACAATCTCGGCTAGGCTAAAACTTTGAGTACGTGGTCACGGTGACGTTTCATCACGGGGAAACCCAGTCACTCATTGTGTGATTTAATGTAACACATAAATCCAGACTTCATCGGTTTCTCGCAATTAACTTACAGTCTTCGTCCGAACAGAGAAAGAATAAAGCAGTTGTCTCAGCATTGCTCAGTAGCGTTTGACTGAACGGCGGATGTTACAGTCACAGATCAGTGATGAAGGGAGTCTGCACTGATTTCTGTGTTTAATATAACTCAGCAGACAGCTGGAGCACATCATGTTCTCATCTGCCCTGACTGACATATACACTCTCTCTTTTAATAAATTAGGAAGTGCCCATAGCACTGCTGTTTCTTATTACTCAAATCTCAAAAATATATTCATTTATTTTAAAAACAAAATAACAGATAAAAATATAACAGAAACAAACCAGAACAAAGTTTCAAAGACATTTAAAGCACCCAAAGAGCAAATTATTGTAGAGCATTTTGCAGATGTGCTGTGTTTGCCTGAGTTCTTTAAAAACAAATGACTGTTATATTTTTGACAAGCGGAGCTGCACCGGCTGTGTAAAACAAACTCAAACAGCCTCAGATGACATAAATCATGTGAACTTCATGCTCTTTTGTCTTAATATTTTTCATTAAAAAGCAAATAATCATCAGAAAGAAATCACAGATAAACAGTCCTGACACATCTTGCTGCACTCTCATCATTTATAGTATAAACAACATGATATTTGAATAGGGTAAATATTGCTAATATGCAACAAAGGGAATTAGGAAAACTAAGGCAATTAGGTATTTTGCTTGATTAAGCAAATGTATGAAGTGACATAAATAACCATGTTAAAAATGGACCAGCTTGCCATTCATTTATTCAGGAGAATCACACCTGGAGTCAATTTGTGATGCTAACATTGGAAGCAAGTACAAATTTGCTAAATAACTATTCCACCACAAGTGCTAAAACTCTACCGGGTGAACTGCAGTGTAACCTGTAGCACACAGAGTTCTTCAGTCACTCATTTTAAAGTAGATGTCCCTGCACACACTTAACTGGATTTGTATGTTATCTGAACTAAATGTTGTTTAACTATGCAAACTGTACTGCTACTATGTCAGGGCATTGCTGTGATGTTGCTACAATGTTTGTAGTTGTCCAGGGATTTTTCTTTAAAGTATATGGGATGTCCTTATGGTTATATATTAAACACAAGCTTAATCACTTTTGCGTTCACCATACAAAACATTACAAATTAACATATACTAAAAGCATAGTTTTTTAGAACTGTTATTTAATTAGTAATATGTTTGTAATCATAATAAAATCTATATTTTACAGACTACATTTGTTAACTATAATACAACTACAAATTGAATGAACAAATTCATACATTTAGAGCTCTTGAATAAGAAGATAACAGGTTCTCCTCCAACTTCAGGTCTGCAGGCAGGTGGTCCATGTCTCCAATCCCCGCTGGTCACACAGTAAATAAGTACATTAGGGCTTTAAAGGAATAATTCACCCTAAACTGTTGTTATTACTCGGGAAATATAGAATTTACACATAGCTGTTTTTCACATATTTTGGGGGGGAAGTACTTCTTTAAAATCAAACATGATAAAACTGTTATAAATCACAAGTGTGAATCACATTTGTTTTTTATCGAATTAGTAGGTGGGACACTAGAGGGGCTGAAAAACTTGACGTCTTGAGGGCTGATCACTTTGGGGTCCTCAGGAACTGAAAGAATATATTAGTAACCACATTGTTGCGGTTCTCCGTGTTTCTAAACATTTCTTATGATCACAGAGACAATTTTCTCCACAAGCCATTTTTCCCTTGTGGCAGCGACAAAGCTTTGTAACGTGTTTAGAATGTTACTGTTATTGTTCAAATGTTTTTATTGGGGAACTGTTGTGGGACGTTCAGTTTGGGGGGCGGGGAATGCTTCACCCCCTGTAGAGTGAAGGGCAATCTGAGTGAGGGGGGGAGACAGAGCGCCTCGCTGCTTCAAGAGCTCTAATAAAGCCGGAGTGTGTACGGCGTGGGTTGTGGCCGACAACAGCCCTTAATAAAAAACCCTTGTAACGAAAACGCCTCATTATTGTCTGGGAACGCTACAGCTTCCTAAGACAGCGACCCTGGCGCGCACACAGAATCAGATACATGCAAATGTACAAGATCACTAAAACAAATCAGGCAAATAACAAATGAGTTATTTGAGTGAAACTGAGGAAGCTGTATAACACATCACTGTTTAAGTTGTCGGACACACATTTGCTGCTTTTAAAAACTTTTCTGAATGTGTGAATAAGCAACAAAGAATTGTAAGACACTAAAAAAATGATAAAATTGCTTTTTTTGTGAAAAGCCTTTTATCTTCTGAACATTAGGGGACGCTGTTTGTAAAAATTTCACAGCGCAAAACGCAGAACTTTATCTTTCATTTACATTTAGGCGTTTAGCAGACGCTTTTACATTGCAGACTGAAGATACACACATTTCCTGTTGGATGTGAGTGAACTTTTCTTGAAACCCTTTAAACTTGTGGTCAAGCAGGTGATGCCAGAATGTAGTTTTGGAGATCTGAGCCCAAGACCCTAACTTCTGCAATTCTCCAGATTTCTTGGCCACTCGAACCATCATCCTCACAGTATGTTTAAACAATACAGACACTTCAGCTGGGCTGTTCCTGGATCTGTGTGTTATATGCTGTGCACTTCACAATCTGCCATTCATGTTAACACAAAAGCATTAACATACGTCATCAGGATTGGTTAGCAGCCGTAGATCTGAAGGATGATACTTTGGTGTTGTTCAACACACACTGTTTCTGCAGTTTGTTTTTGAGGGATAACAGTACCAGTTCTTTCCTCTGTCTCTGTTACAGAGGTATTCCCATTTTCTGTTGACCACTGACTCATCCTGCCTCACTCACGAGATCTGTGATACAGACACAGAGATCAGGTGCTCCGACACCTTTTTGAATTGAAATAGTAAGTCATGTTTTCCTTGCCAAAGACAAATGTATTTAGAAATATCATCAATTATCCTTCTTTCTAGTTAATTGTTTAATGCTGATATCTTAAATTGTCTTTCTGACTAGTCAAATTCGACTTGTGACTCGCCATATTGTTATCTGAAATGTAGTAACAGAGAGTCAAACAGCATAAATGCTAAAACAGATTTCAGCAAAATTAAACAACACAAGGGATTGAGGCAACTCAATATTGAGTGGTCGACCCCACAGTGCCACTGACCAGAAGAAGGACGTCTACGATGGGAAACTCCTGGCCCACCCCCTCGGAAAAACCACGGGGGAAAATGTCTTTTGCTGTGGCTGCGGCAAAGAAACTTCCCATGCCTGATGCTCGGTCAGGGGGCCTGATGCTCGGTCAGGGGGCCTTTGAGTCCACGTTCATGGGTGGCCAGCCCTCTGGACTCCTGTTCTGCTCTTCTTATTTCCCTGTTTAAAAGAGGCTGTCTGTTGATGGTGTCTGCCTCATGTCAGCGGCTGCCCACCCCGTGTTCGAAGGGGCTTCACCGTTTCTTGTGTCGACCAGTGTGTGCCACTCCCCCCAAAACATGTTGGGGAATTTCCCTGTTCCAGTGGGAGGTGTGAGAATAAGCAGACAAGCGACGTCACCACACGGCTCCCTACACCAATCTCAATAAAGGCTTCAGTCTCTGTGTTCCCTAAAACCCAAAAAAGAAACAAACAAATCTATTTTTGTATGAGAGAACATCGCTCAACCCCGGATGTCGGCCACTAGATGGCGCCATAGTATCACAAATAAACAAATTCTTTGCTGTTTTATAGCAAAAGAGTTTAACAAACCATTTTTGTTTTATAGGAACACTTATTTCACCTACAGTAAAAGAATGTGCAAAATATCTTTAATGACTTGCCACAGCTGACATAAAAGCTATATCTGCACATCATAGCACAAACATTAATAATGGCAAACTGGACATTATATAAGACTTGCAGTTGTGGTGGAAAGTTGGTGGCTGTTATGAACTACTGTAGAGTTCTGAGTTGGCATTTATACTGTATTTTATTAAATGCAACCTATGATATGTGGTACTTTGCACAGATTTAAACATCACTCATAACATCCTCACTGATTAACTGTAATCAGGATCTACAGCCACCAACACAAAATGCAGGTAAAAATCAACTGTGGTGGGTTACAGCCTCAAATCACTAGCCAATATGTTCACTCACTTTGCTGGCCTGGTGAAGTTTGTGTAAGCCAAAACTGCACAGACTTAACACAAATAGCACAGCATGTGTGTTAAAGATTTAAAAGATCTGAGAACATACACTTCACTTCACTGTAAACCCAAATGCTTAATTAACAATGACTTCTTTCACTACTAATTTCTAACTGACTCGTTTCTTTCATGACTTATTTACTCTATGGCTTCTGAATGGCTGGAAGTTGAAAAAACTCAAAAATTCAGTAGTAAAATTTGGTGGTGAGTAAAAGTTTCATATATAATTCATAAATCATAATAATAAAAATGATTCTGTAATGATTTCTTATACCCCCTATATTTTCACAATGCCAAAAAGCCAATGTTAACATGACTTACCATCAATCAGTTTTGATATGCTTCTGAAAAATATAGAAAAAATAAGATTACCTACTATTAATCCAGTAAATTAAGCCAGTGTTATCTTTTCAACACTACTCATTGGATGGCATGTTACAGCCAGTATTTTGAGATTTTATATCTTAAGCTGATGCTTTACAATATAGGGAACTGAAAAGATATTTTGATAACCAAACAACACTGGACTCTTTTGACTTCCATTGTATGAACACAAAACCACTCAAACATTTCTCAAAATATTTTCTTTTGAATTCCACAGAGGAAATAGTCATATACAGATTTTGAAACAGGAGAGTCAATAAATGATGACAGAAATTATATTTTTCGGTGAACTATTCCCTTAACACTTTTAATGACATAAGGATTTAATGAATATTGTTCATTCAGCTTAAACAATAATGTATATATCATACTGTACTTATTTACCTTAGGTAGCACCTTATGTTCCATTTAGTCGCCAGAATAACAAAATAAATGAGTCAACAATGTTTCTTTAAACTTTGATGGAAGCATATATCCACAGCATTGTATGATGACAGCTAATTACACAACAATGTTGTTACGTGATAAATGAAGTGATGTTACTGCATTATGTGACACAGGCTGCACAGTGTTGTTTTTAACTGATAACCAGTGAATGACGTGTATACACACTGTACTGAAGCACAAATCAACCGTGTTTTAACTGACACAAGGACCGTTTGGCCATCAGAGGACAGACGAGGTCTGATGTCATTACTTGATCAAGGATATATGCGTAGTGCTTTTTAATTTCAGTTCTTTCTGTCACAACACGTGTATATATCCCTCATCTTAGACAGAAAACAGGTTTATAGATATTTTTCTGATGTGTGGGCTCTATCAACATGGCTTATATATACTATATAATATATAAACAGACAGTTCAATGTATTAGTAGTATATACATTCTCTAAGACCTTATATTTCAAGTTTTGACAGCAAATGTCACAGCCCGTTTATTATATTTATTTACTGTAAAAGTGATACAGAATAAAATTAAATGAATTAGGATAACTATTTACATGATTATCATATTTCTTTTGTGGCTATATGCTTCAAAATAACTAAATACAACATAGATGAGTTATACACTAAAATGAGTTGCTGCGGAGTCACGTATTAATAAAAGTGGCCAGACCGTCATTTCACTCTTGCTGTATGTTGTCGAACAATGTTGATACAGTCATTCTATTGTTACAATTTGCCAGCAAATACACAGCAACTGTCCCTGTTTAAAAATGCCATGTGGTGATTTATTTTTCTCTATCTTGTGCATGTCCACAAATGCTTCTCTTAGTGCCATTGATAGGCTTGACCCTGTAATTCCTGCTTGCAGCTATTTTTTGTTATTATTGTTACTAGTGGCAATGGTATAGAAGCATACTGTTACTTAATATAATAATAATAACATAGTTAACCTCTTGAGGATGTCCATGTGTCATCTAGAAAACTTTCAAGAGAATTGACAACAATTACACAATAAAAAACCCAAAGGACTGTGTAAAGAGCTTTTATTTACAAGACCAGTTGCATTAGAGTAAACTGCAGAAAATACAATTTACACAAACATATCATACCCACTCAATCTGTAACAATAAAAACAGCATGCCTCCGCAAAACACTATATATATTTAAAAAAATATGAAAAGATACAGTTAACATCAAGATGGCCACAAAATAACTTACAGTAGCCGTTTGCACTGACCCACGCCTTACTACATCATTTTACACTTGAAATGTTTTCATGCATTTTATTTCCTACGCTTTGTGGCTTTCGCAAGTGATAATAATCGTTAGAAATAAAGAAAAGACAACAATTTTGATAACTTTTGTAATAAAAGCCATTATTAAGAATTTTATATTATGAATCAAATAATCCACAATGTTTTATATGTTTATGGGCTGTTTATGGTAAGACAATTTATACAATTTTATATATCGATCCATGGCTTTTTTTAATGTTTGCATACACCTTGTTTTGTAAAAAGTAAAAACATTAAAAATCGTGCATACAGTCTTCACATTAACAAATTTATTGAATACTAACAATTAGCAATAATTGACACCTCTTTTTAAACTATTTGCTATTCTGTTCTTACAGTAGTACAGTTATTTTTAACTCTAAAATGTACTTATTACTTCAGCTTACATTACAGCAAATATATCAGCAACTGCACAAATAAAAATGTTACTAGCTGAGTAAATTCAAACATATGTGAACAGAAGATGCAAAGGCAAAATGTCTACAGTTGTTAATATACCTTCTAAATATATAAATAAGACAGAAAAATGATGTTGAATAGCACTTAATCTGTTTACAACAGCGAAAGACTGATTTTACCAGCCCAAAAACACCAATAGCGTGAATACTATATTAAAAAGGTGAAAATGTAAATTATTTTGAAAATGTAGATCACTTTATAGAACTGGCATTATGGCCACCTACTTTCCTGCTTCATTTCCTGAAAACATGATGTAATTGTTCTTATTAATATGATGTGTAAATTATTAATATATTGTGTTGACTATAGACTGATCACTTCGAAAATTCATTGAAAATGACAGTCTATTTTTTTCATCATTGCAGTGACCAAGTATTTATCAGATTATATTCAGAGAAAAACGTTTTTTTTTCTTGCACAATGCAGAAACCTAATTTGACAGTTAAAGTATAAATTTAAACTTAAAAACTTACTTAAAAAGATTTCATTTTGTAAAATGAAGAAAATGTAATCAAATTATTTAGGCATTTGAATTCTCTTTATGTATTGCAACTAGCATTACTGTCACCACATTGGAATTAAAGGTCACAGTATATAAATATGCTTATGCATTGAGGTAACACTGACAATGATATATTTAAAGACTTATGCCTGACAGCACACAACTGAGGGTTTCAATCAACATTATTTTGCCTTTTACATCAGACAGCATTATTGACCTCTTTAAAGCTAAAGGCTAAACCCTAAATAGAAAAGGAAGAGCAAATAATACCTGTTATCTCTACTGGAAGAACTCAAAGTGCTCTGAGCATGCCATACCAGGCCCAGTAAAAACAACAAATATACAGAAACAACCTCAAACGCCTCACTTTAATCAGCCCCCACAAAGCATTGCAGTTTATCTCTTGATGGTTATATCATCAACACCACACTCTTAATCAACACTTGGTTAGGCGGGTTGGATGTATTCTTGGTCAGTCTCTTCAGCTGTCTCTTCTTGCATCTTGTTTTTGCAAGCGATGCAGTTTTGACTTTAAGGGCTAAAAAAATACCAAAATTCACTAATGTTCACAATGCTTTACTACACCACTGTTAATGCACACTGGAAAATGTGCAGTGGTAAACCTCTGTAAATTCAGTAGCTGAGGACAGCCTCTTTTATTTCTCACCTATCAGCATCAATGTTAACACAATCACAAACAAATAACTACATTCTTTGGAGTAAAAAAGGAATCAAATAGTACCTACGAGATATTCATACTACAGTTAAACGTTACAATATAAATGTGGAATTCTGAAGGTAGCACTTTAGTTCATATATATAAACATGAATTTGTGTTTGCGTTGTTGGTGGTTTCAAATAATAATCAGATTCAAATAACATGCATAGTGAAGAGACTGAAGACCTAATTAAATCACTAAATATTTACTGCATTGAGAAAAAATATTTCTATTAATCACTGTAAAGATTTTTCTAAATAACTGTGAAAATCTCTCAGAATTTAAAATCTATGTTCTATGCTTGTCTTAAATATCTCATTTGTGGTAAAATATCTAGGCAATTTTTGTAACTGTAGCACTTATGTTAAAAATGGCAGTTAATTCTGACACTTACACCCAAGATACTCTAACATCTTTAAAATCTATTTTCTATTCTATTTCTATTTTGTTTTACTTCCTAATAGGCAATAAACCTTCATTTCAACCTTTCCTTCAATGTTATGATCCATCTGTAAAGAACAATTAATGCCACACAGGGCAAATACATCGTAGATTATTAATGAAGAAATGTGCTGAACAATACAGAATAAATGCTAATGTGGATGTGATTATTTGTAAAGCAGAGGGCCAATACAGTAAAACATGAGAAGCTGGGGGCTTGTATGTCCTCAAGCAAGAGATACTGCAAGTTTGTAATTCTCAACTAAAAAAAAAAAAAGAAAAGAGAGAAGAGATATACAGTTAAACATACATACAGCATATACACAGTCATGGTCCAAATGATTGACTTTTAGTAAATATGAGCAAAGAAAGCTGTGAAATCTTTCAGATACCAACAGATAAAAAGACCAACAGATTTTCTCTTCTAGAAATCTTATAATAGGTCATGGTGGGGGACACTGGTCCAAAATCAACACAGAAATGATTCACTGAGTGGGGTAAACTGATGAGGACAAAACTCCTCCATCTGAAGGATGTTGAAAGAGTCTTATGAAGGAATGACCTTTGATCTCATTATTTAGAAGAAGAGTCAGAGTTGTTATCTTGACAAAGGGAGGTTGCATAAAGTATTAAATAAAGGGTGCCAATAACTGGCCAACAAGAAATAATGTCAATGAAACATTACACTGTACGTGAAACATTACATTGTAAGTTCTTTTTAAATAAAAGATTAAAGGAACAAACATAGCAGATTCATTTTACAGCCTTCCTTGCATATATTTACAAAAGGTGCCAAAGTAGATTGTTTTTACCAAAGTACTCCTGACATTGACAAATGGACTTTTTAGGAAAACAATTACCTGACTCTCTTATTTAGTGATGGCAGCGGGAGCGCCTGAGCGGTGGAAATGGACTATTTGCCACTTGCCATCTTTGCGGTGCCAGATCCGTGTCTCCTCTGATTGGGCGGTGCGTGGCATGCCGTTCAAGTCGAGGTACTGTGTGATGCGAATGTAGGCTATGCAGGCGGCCTCATCACCAATCAGGTGGATGTGAGGATTCAGGATAGTGGTATGAACTGGTTTGCTGTTCTTTGACCACACTGTGAAAAATAAACAGCTTTTCACTAAAGGTTTGGGTACATGTTTCTCTACATGTCAAAAGAACTCACACCGTTGACTCTTTATAAACATGGCTCTTCATCGCTTTGTTTTTCATGTGGCTAAAATGAGAAGGCTGAATGGTAGGTCAAAGCTGAGCAGCCAGTGGTGCTTTTCCAGGTGGCCAAGAGCATCTGGCTAATGCAGAACTCCTCACTGTGCCCTGATCAATCCAGGCTGGACTACTGGTGTCTGGGATCAGGACTTGATTCTAAGCTGCTTCCCACCCCAGTGCTTTTCTTCCTGAACTGTTCACCTGTTCCTGCTCACACCCGCTTTGCTGAATCGTCATTGCCCACTAGCCATGAGGGTAGTTCCAATCTATAGCTGATGCAGGAACCGCTCATGAAGGTTACACAACATGCTCTGGGGAAGACGGGATATCTGAGGTGGGCATGGTACTCACGCTGGAGTACTGCCACATGTTCAGTCCCGGGTCAGACCTGGTAGTGCCTCTGATAAAGATCTCAAGATGTTGTAACAACAGACACCTCCAACCTGGGCTCAGGGGCTGTGTGCAATGGGCAAGCACTGTCGGGGCACTGAAAACTCACCTTAG
>JAZGTK010019238.1:0-11471 GCA_036877625.1 Ambastaia sidthimunki
AGTTAATGCCAAGACATTTTAACTCAGAGCAGGATTAACTTCGATTAGATCCCAGAAAACTCTCTTAGCACAAAACCCATCAGCACTCTGAACAATGGCCACAGAAGGAGGGGGAAGTGTCTCAAAAGAGCTCTAATTATACACTTAAATGTATTGAAAGAGTGGAATGCATTTAGACTGGATGGGTTTGTGAAGATAGTCGCAAATAACCGGAGTAGCTCAAGCATCCAGAGGCCTCTCAAAAAAACACTTAATTTTCTGGAGAAAGAAAATGTTCTTTTTACACCGATGCTCTTACGTTTAATAAGTTCTTCATTATGTCACTCTGTATTTGCAAATGACTCTTTTTTCGTCTGTTTTCTGTTTTAAGGCACCGTGTAAAACAAACTCTAGCACAGCTTAATATTCTACACACACAAATTCAGAGGACATATATGTATAAAAAAATAGAGTTAAAATGATAATTTTATATACACGTATATTTTATACCCACAACCCCAAAACAACATTAACCAATGAGCCCAAAAGCATCTAAGTTCAGTGCTTTGAAAAGTGCAGCTGTCTTTTAAGTGCACTGCTGCTTACTGCCCCAGTGTGCTGAAGTGCTGCTGTTATCGCGAGACTCGACTATTAACAACCTGCTTGTCACACACACACGGTGACACACACACAGTGACACACACCGCGCTGCGAGCGTCTCACACGCACCGGGCTCGAATAAAGCGCTCAGGAACCGACGGAGAGACTCAACATCTGGACTCGCACCATGATCGGACGTCGGAACCTCTGAGTTGGGATCCGTCTCGCGTGTGAGTGTGAGTATCCGCTTTGATGTCAAGTTCCGTGGCGCGTTATGTTGAACTCAACGTGATACATTGTATCAGCGCGGCGGATCGAGTCTCGCTGTTTCTCTGTATCACATCTGCACTTCAAATGCACGACGCTGCAAGTTTTACTCTTGTTGTTGTTGTTTTAAGGATTTGAGCGACGTACACGATCTAATGAAACGTGTCACGTAAATAACAGATAAAGACGCGTTAAAGTTAAAAACACTTGTGAAGATTGTTAAGTTTAATATAATACTCCAGTTAAGCGAACCGACGCCGCGCTGTTGTTCTTGTAGTACAACACGAGTTAGTTTTAAAATAAAAGTACCCCGTTAAAAGCTTATATGTGTTTCAGAAACTTTAATACAGACGAGATGCGTGTTAAACGAGTCACACTGTCGGCATAACGGTGTTAAATGTGTAAAGTAAGAGAAGTTTGTGGTTGCTCAGAGGAACATATGGTATAAAAAACAGCTGGAGGTTTCAGACTGATGTCAGAGCAGCTGACTCTACCAGTTCACACACACACACACACACACACACACACACACATATGGACGCGAGGCAGAAAGTTGCGTTTAGATGTTCTGAAGGTTCTGTGTGATGTTGTGGCTCATGTTTGGAGGCACATTTGGTGAATTTCGGGTTTGTGTTTGTGCATGACTGGATTTCCTTTCATTCTGTGCTGCTGTTTCATGCAAAATCTCTATAAAACATCTTCTGTGAGAGAAGGTAGGTTGAATTTTCATGTTCTTTACATAAAACTGCTGTTGTGATGGTAAATTTCGTTTCTGAGCAGGGCTGCTTTTATTCAAGTTAAACTATTAAAGTTATTATTAAAAGGAATTGATTTTGATGGCTAGTTTTTCTAAAGTGAAAGCTGTGTTCATTTTTCAGTGATTTTGAGTGAATTTCGAGCACATTTTGTTAGTTGATGGATTAAAGCTGCGCATGAAACACTGATTTAAAACAAAATGTTTTTGTTTCTGCGTTTAAGATGTTGGGCTTGAGTTTGTTTGCAGATGTGTGCACTGAATAAAGAGTTGTGTGCTTTTCTGTAAAAGATAAAAGTAGATTTTCAGTGAAACATTTCAACATGAGAGCTCAATGGTTTGTCAAACTGCCTTGTGCACAAAACAGATGATGCTGAAACAAACACACACGCTAAGTCTATTTTCTTTCTTTTTTAATGGGGTTGGGCAGACTTTTGTTTGTCTCCAGTGGCCTGTGGATGCGTCGTCAGGTCTGCGTGTTGTGAATGGCTACCCGGCGTTTGTTTAACATCCAGTTTTTCCTGTTTTCCAGCAGGTTACGGAAGAAGAATGGAATTCCCGGACCACAGCCGCCAGTTACTGCAGTGTTTGAGTCAGCAGAGACATCAGGGCTTCCTGTGTGACTGCACCGTGCTCGTCGGGGACACTCGATTCAAAGCTCACAGAGCCGTACTGGCCTCCTGCAGCATGTACTTCCACCTGTTCTACAGAGACCAGCCGGACAAAAGAGACGTGGTGCATCTGAACAGCGACATCGTCACGGCTGCCGCCTTTAGCCTGCTACTTGAATTTATGTATGAGGGAAAGCTTGAGTTCGGCACGCTGCCCGTGGAGGACGTCCTGGCCGCCGCCAGCTACCTGCACATGTACGACATCGTAAAAGTGTGCAAAGGAAAGTTAAAGGACAAGGAGCCGAGCTCGCTGGACGACAAGATCGCAAAGATCGAAGAAGGGCTGGTTTTGGGCGTTTCGGACAGAGAGAACTCGTGCGACGGAGAGCTGCGGAACGGCAGAGCGCGCAGGCACGGGCCGCGTGCCCCCCAGAGAGCCGCGCAGACAGATGACTGTGACATGGACGACGTTGTCACAGATTGCGAAAGGCCCGTGCCGGCCAGGCAGAAGGCAAACGGTCACCCTGATGGGTCCCCGGATCTTGTAGGTGTCAATTATGTGTCAGCAGAGGCCGAGCCCTGTGTCCAAACAGCTGGAAAAACAAAAGCTGATGTCAGTAGTTCGGCCATCCTTGTGTCCCAGAGGTCCCGGGTGTCGGATGACATGGACTGCGCTCTGGATTTGTCTTTCAAGCCTCTGTCGAGCCGAGACGCCTTCCACCCCTCCTATGTCTCGGGACAGCTGGCCCCCGACAGCCAGCAGCAGGGCACTGAGCCACTTGTTAAAGATGAACATGACTTCCTGTCAGAGCAGGAGGACAGTGAGCCTGTGAGCCCGGAGAGCCAGCGCTTTGGGAATAGCACCAGGAACTCGGTGGTGACAGGGTTCGCTGCCCTCTTCCCCGGTAACAGCGTCCCGGCCGCGGCCACCCTGCTCCCCCCAGATGATGACCTGATGGAGGGGGAGGGCGAGGGGGAGGGGATGGGGGCGCGCGTCCACGGCCACCGTGAAGCGGGCGAGGGGGGAGGCCGGTTGCTCGGAGACAGCGAGGGGGAAGACGAGGACGATCTGGCCTCCTCTGACATCTCCACATCCAGTGGGGTTCTGTTACCTGTCAGTGGACAGCAAGTGTACATGTGTCCACTATGCAGCAAAGTCTTCCCAAGCCCCCACGTGCTGCAGCTGCACCTCAGCTCACACTTCAGAGAGAAAGACGGGGTGCGTTCCAAACTCTCGCCGGACGGTTCCGTCCCCACCTGCTCGCAGTGCAGCAAGACCTTCTCCTGCATGTACACCCTCAAGAGACACGAGCGCACGCACTCCGGCGAGAAGCCCTACACGTGCGGCCAGTGTGGAAAGAGCTTCCAGTATTCTCACAATCTGAGTCGACACGCCGTGGTGCACACGCGTGAAAAACCGCACGCGTGCAAGTGGTGCGAACGCCGCTTCACCCAGTCAGGTGATCTGTATCGCCACATTCGCAAGTTTCACTGCGGGCTTGTGAAAACCCTTCCGATTGGATAAGAGCTCCTGTCATCATATCGCATTCTTTTGTATGAAACAACAAATCCAGCGTCACTTTTTATGAGCGTGTCCACGGCAGGACATGCATTTATTATTACCAGTAATAATATTATCAAGTATTTTGCAGTTGGCAGGAAACATTCATTTACACGGACAATAATACACAACAGTGACCCCAGCTCTCATCCTGGCAAAAGTTTAAAGCACTTGGACGTTGACCTCATATTTATGTATGTGTGTGTGTAATGTGTTTAAACAGCCAGTTATCCTGGACGTACCTTTAAAACAGTTTGAGAGTCACGAACCTGGAAGAAACCGTCCAGAGGAGTTTGATTTTGCAGCTATAATTTATCAAGAGAAGCAAATGAGAAATGATCTGACCACCGGGAGCATCTCAGTGCTGTGTGTTTGATTTCATTTGCCTCTCTGCATCTGTACACAAACTAATGAAGAGGCAAGTTGTATTTATTCAGTTCGTCGAGATGGTGATTGTGTTCTGTGTGAATCTACTGAAAACTGAAGTTCTGCACTTGCTAACATTATAAATGACATGGCTGCTGTGTTTGTTATCATGAAGATATTTTTTCAGTCGCTGAAGATGTTTTTAGGGGGTGTTTGTATTGCATTGTCACAAAAACCCACTAAAGAGAAACATAAATCAACAGATTTATTTGAAGAAGACATGACTGTGGGTTTAAGTGTTTGAGGTCTCTTGAAAGAAAGACTTAAGATAGAATGAAGGACAAGTTGAATTTATAGCCTCTGAAAAACACTGAGTTACCCTTTTGCTAAAATCTGCTGTTTTTCTTTTTTCTTCTTTTTGTGAAATTTTACTTTCCTGATTTTTTTTCTTTCTTTCTGCAAACAGTAAATGTGGTCAAAGCTACTGAGTGAATAAAGATGAATAAACAGGAAACATGATGTGCAGACGGTCAGGGCCTGTGAGGTTGTTTTAAGACATTTCCTTGACTTTAAAATTGTCTTTAATGTTTTATTTGGTTGTTTGGTTTAATATGATGAAGTGTTTTTATGGTTGTATAGTTCCAGTAGTTAGCACTAAAAGAAATCCAAGTTATGCTGTATGTTTCATCCCAGCTAACAGGAAATGTTCTCGGAACGTTCTCAGAATGATTTCTAAAAGTTCTCTTAAAGCTCTCTCAGTTCTCTGAAGTTAATAAAAACATTCTTGCAGTGACGTTAGTAGAACCTTTTTAATGTTATATATCATATACATCAAAAACGTTATTCTTAAGTTGTTAGCAGAATGTTTTAAAACTGTTACAGCATTAAAAAATGCTTGAATAATGTTTTTACAACCAAACAATAACATTAATACAACGTCTAAAAACTGGATGTTTTGAACGTTCCTAGAACATTCAAAATAACATTATCGTTTTTGTTACTTAATGGAAACGTTAGGGAAATGTTTTTACAACCTAAAATTGTTAGCTGGGATGGCTCCTGAGAAAACTTGATTAGTTATTTATTAGTTCTTTGTTGGTTCAGGGTTTTACTGTAGACTTGACGTTAGATTATTGTGCTGGTACTGTTTCTTTAACGTTGGAATAATTAATGTTTGTGGTACCTGGTTTCACTGTCTTGTCCATCATAAATGAAGTTTTAGTGATGCTAACAAGCACTTCTGAGCGTACACACACCCTAGTTACAACACTGATGTACTGTAGGCTGCTAATTCTCACTGTATATTTATTGTAAATATGTATCTTATGAAGTCATTGTCACATTTCATGTGGAATATAGTACGAGTCTCTTATTTTGATTGGACAGTTTGGGTCTTCCAATTGTAGATGGGATTAAAATCCTTATTTGTAACCGTACTGTTACTGTAACTGTTGGTTCACAAGCACAAACATTTGAATGATTATAATCTACCTGTAAAACACCCACAATAAGAACAGAGACGTGTGCATATTCTATAGTGTCAGTCAATATATGTTACAGGACATTCAAGAGACTGAACCTTCATCCTGATTTATTGTTTTGCACATATGACAGGTCGCTGTATTTCTGTCTCGTTCACATACTGAAACTTCTGTGTGTATATTTTTTTCAAATTGCTACACAGGAATTTGTGGGACAATGCATAAAAATTTCACATGCTGGCAATAATTCAGATGAAGATGATTATTGCAGATATATTTCTTTGTTTGGCGTGTTTCAGAGAACTTAAATTTCAAATGTTTCTTAATTCGTTGTCGATGTATTTACATCATCACATTTTACGGTATGTACAGTAACACGTGCTGTTCAGTTCACACACTGCACCTGCATCAGGAAACTGATGTATTAACGCAATAAGATGAGAATGTGTTCAGCTCTGTGTGTGACGTTCAGGACACATCACGACACACTGATGTGAGACCGTAATAATTCTGAAACGTTGCTTCAGATCTGATGCGCTTTTGTGCTGAACAAAATCTTTCAGTGGGAATTCTCAATTCGGTCTGTAAAAAGACATTGTACATTAACCCTGAATTATTGTCTTCTAAGGATTCAGACTGTGAAAATGTATAATCATAAGTAATATTTATTGATTTGTTTCTTGTGCAAAATTTTACGGTATTTCACAATTTTGAAAGACGCTACTAAGTTTTTAATAGACTGTGTAGAAGTGCCATTAGATGTAATATAATTTTTTGATAAAACAACATATTTTATAGGAAACGAGTGCTTCAGTGGAAATTGTTTTAGTGAATGTAGATGACAATCTGCTGGATTTGATCTTGCTTGGAATTTTGTAATTTATTTTGCTTTTATGGCGTGTGTGTGTCTGCGTGTGTGTGTCTGTGTGTGTGCTTGCTTTATATTCTCTCTTGATTTTTCTAGGGCATGTTGGACATGTGTGCCCTTGTGTGTGTGCTGTGTAAAATGTGACAATCTTTATGTATATCTTTATTTAGATTGAACATAAGATTAAACAACCTTTTCTGTGGAATCGCTGTGTTTGTCGTTTGAAGTTGATGTGTGACAAATACATTGTTTTTAAGATTACAAATGTGCCAATTAATCTTTCAAAACAAATGAATGATAAAAAAAATCATTGATAAAGAATCATCTTCATTCTTGGGTAAAATAAACTTCCAACACTGAAAATCTTTAAATCTGTAGTGAATAAAAGTCATTGGAATGTCTAGAGTGAGTGTAAATGTTTATAGTTATTCTCTAAATATATTTCATCACTTAGGAATGTTTTTAGTTATGTTCATATAGGAATAGTTTAGAATTCTAATATATTTATAATGTTTACATGGTTCTTTGTGAGAGTAAGTTCTGTAAAATTCTTTTACAAAATCAGCAAACATTCATTTGTTTGTCAGAAGGTATTTTAGCCTGAAGCAGCTCCACACACAGTGACCTTAAACATTTCCAAGGAGTTTGTTGTCAGTTATGTGAAGGTTGAGGGTTTGCGTACAGAAAACAGTTCTGCTTCTCCAGAACATGAGTCTCAGAACATGAGTCTCAGAACATGAGTCTCAGAACATGAGTCTCAGAACATCAGTCTCAGAACATGAGTCTCAGAACATGAGTCTCAGAACATGAGTCTCAGAACATCAGTCTCAGAACATGAGTCTCAGAACATCAGTCTCAGAACATCAGTCTCAGAACATGAGTCTCAGAACATGAGTCTCAGAACATCAGTCTCAGAACATGAGTCTCAGAACATCAGTCTTAGAACATCAGTCTTTAACAGAAAAAGGACTGGAATTATATTATCTTGATTTTAATATTACATGAACTACAAATACCCAGCTAACAATTTTATGTTGTAAGAATGCTTCCCTAATGTTTGCATTAAGTAACAAAAACATAAAAAATTTCATTATTTTGAAAGTTTTAGGAATGTTCCAATTTTTTTTAGAAGTTTTAACGTTTTTGGTTGGTTATGTTATTCAAACGTTTTAAAAATTCTGTAACATTTTTTAAAACGTTCCACTTACTAAAGAATAATGTTGACAATGTTAATTAAATGTTCTACTAAAGTTACTGTAAGAATGTTTTTGACAACTCAGGTGTAAACCAACATGTTATTTTTAAACGTTTCTTAAAGGTAAATCTGTGTTAGTAACTTACTGACTGAAGTTAATCTCACACATGTGTCATCATGTCTGTCTGTATCCCTACATTCACTGTTTCTTTAATGACAAACTCCTCCCTCACTGGACGCTCATTTGCATTCTGAGCAAACAAACAATTCAGGCGGAAGAGGGAACAAAAATCCGTAGCTAATTCGGAATCTCGAAGCCGATTCACCCGTCATTTTTAAAGCAAGTGAAATCCTAATTATTCTTTCACTGCAGATGTAAAGTAATCCAGCTGCCTAGATGTGATTCCCATGACCCTGCCCCCAAAGAGACCACACGCTCGGAGAGAACTACCCCCATCTACCCTCCAAATACCCCCAGCCCTGTCCCACACACTCTTTTGTCTGTAGTTAGTACTTGAGTGTCTCTATTGTTCGCTTACCTCTCAAGTTCTGCTCAGTTAACCAGCACCGAAGCTCCGGTTTACACCCGTATAAAAAGAAAGATATGCAAATAAGTGTGAGTGACGGGTCGTTTAAAAACTCTAGAATTTAAACTAGAGCTCGAGTGGTTTAAAGTTTACTCTAAAATTTCAGCTGATAGAATTTAGTGTCTCCTAATTGGTGGCAGTTATTAACCCTAAAATAATATTTTGTTGAAAAACAATTATACCTCAGCTGGTTAAGAAAAACACTTTATTGCAAATGTCAAAGGTTGTGTGTTCATTTGAACTCTGTGTAAAATTCATCTGTCACTCAACCATGCAAAAAACAAAAAAACTACACAAAATAAAATCTAAGTCAGACTTGTTAAACACGGGTTCACACAAACCAGGTTTGTGTCATACACCGTGTGTTTTGTGCAGTGAATTATTGGAGAGCCTGATATCTTTACAATTTAAGGTACATAAAAAAATGAAACTACATACAATGCAAAATAAAAAATTTCATTTTTAACTGAGGTCATGTTAAAATTTTGGCTCATTGCTTGACCTGTGAAATTCCCCGTTACAGAATTTAGTGATTCAAAATTTCAGTACATAAATTTAAACGTGTACATAAATTTCAGTACATAAATTTAAACGTGTACATAAATTTCAGTACATCAATTTCACTGTTTGATTCTCTGGTTACTCTTACATGATAAAACATTTTGCTGTCGAGTCACCGGCTCCAGCGTAAGAGACCTAAAGCAAAACAGCCAGCAAATGAGAAACAAGAAAGCCATGACTAATTTTATACTTTGATAAACATGCTGTCTTTCCTTCGACTTAATTAGATGTGTGTTTGCCCTCGCTTCTCAAAAACTTTCATGTAATTTCCATTTGACCACAGCTAGCACATTTGCATGTATTCCCCAGACGTCAGGAAGTCTTTGTAGGAAAAGTGAAGTTGAGACTTGGATGTCTTCACCTCACAAGACCAGCGGCAGGAGACCTTGACCTGTGCAGGGGCGAATGAGACATCTGCTGCCTGGCCATGTTTATTTATTTATTTACCTCCTAACAAAAGACAGGTGGTCACACTTGAAAAAGAGAGATGCGGCTAAACACACACACACATTAAACAAGAAAGACCGGCGCTCTGTCAGAGACGAGACCTTAGTGTCTTATATAATTAACTTCAAACGTTTGATCTATAATGTTACTCTTAGAAAAGGACTGTGGCAGTATTATGGTATTTCAATATATATATATATATATAAAATGGTATTATCACATTAAGTAGCTCTTACTATGGCACATGTCCAAAATAACATTGCGTGATGCATTAAAATTTTTATATGCCCAGGTAACAGGAAACGTTCTCTAAAAGTTGTCTCAGCGTTATCATAAACATTCTTGCCATTATGTTAGTAGTAGCCAACAAAAATGTTAATGCAATGTTATAAAACTGCATGGGTGTTTTGAACGTTCCTAAATTTTTCCAAGTAACCTTTTTGTAAATGTTTTTTGTTACTTAATGAAAACATTAGGGAAATGTTTTTACAACCTAAACTTTATCTCTGAGTTATCTTATTAGAGGCAAACTCACTATTACTGTTGAGCATGATTATGGATTTAAACAAACACTATAAAACATTTGCATGCAGCCTAATCTGAAGTGCTGATACTTTTCTACAAGATCTGATGTAGATTTTCAGCTTCTGTACAAACATATTTAAGCCCCAAAAACACACGGCAAGGAGCTAAAACCTCTTTGAACATCATAGCAACCCACATAGCAACACCCTAGCAACCACTCAGAACCCACTCTATAGCAACCCCACAGTAATGAGCTAACGGAACAATCACAACGGTTTAGCAACCACTCAGAAGCAAAAATGAGCTAACAGTGTCAGAAGCACACCGGCATTGTGTTGACTGCAGTATGAGAAAACATTGTGCTGTTTATTCTGACTGCAGTGAGTTCAAAGTGAGTCTCAGCTGATTGTGTCTGAGCTCATGCAGGAGACGAGCAGGTCCTGACTGTCCACACAGCTGTCATTTCTTCACTGTATTTATAGCAGCGACATCAGTGAGGCAGGGCCGTGTCTCTGTCTGTCTGTGCACAGCTGTTCCTCAACAAATGGGGGGTGTATACAGAGCCACACGCCTGGACTTAAGTCCATCCAGGAGTCAGCGGGACCTGTGAGGGTTTCGGTGGCCCCCGGCATGTGACACAGAGAAAGACGAGCCGCCTCGGAAGTCACGGTTCTGACCTTTTACAGTAAAACAGTCATGATGAAGAGAGGAGCAGCTGTAGAGCCCACAAACAAAAGAACCACAGAGACCAGACCACAGTTTGGACAGAACCATCAACCTGCTTTCAGCTGTATGTGGAAACCATACCAAAAAATAAAATGATGAATAAACATTCACTTACCCTTGTGTCATTTCAAACTGTGACTTTCTTCTGTGCAACACAAACTGTGAATTTTTCACAGAATATCCAGATGTTATGAGAACTTGTGTTGTCAAGATCCAAAATGACCAAAAAACATGCAAACAACATAAAAGTGGCCATATTACTCATGACATGTTACTTATTCATGAATTGAAAAAGTGGCCAGGGCTTCAAAATACATCTAACTAGAAATTACATCTAAAAAAACTAAAACTTGCTACCATTTGGCTCCAGCATCTACATTTAAAGGCCATTTAATCGCTCCATTAACACGTTTATAAACAACTCTCTGTAAAACCTTCCGGTGTTAAGGAGAAAACACATTCAAAAAGCATTAAGTGTAACGACTGAGACACACACACCAGTTCACGATACCACTAATGAATGATATGCACGTGCTGCCCTCTAGTGTAACTTTCTAGTTATGGAAGACTTTGAGTTTGTTCAGGGATGTTTGATCAGGGTTGGAGCTAAACTCTGCAGGAAACTGATCAGAAATTCTGGGTAACCCATATTTCATATTAATTAATCTATCCAAAGCTGATCATTTTCTTTAACACAACACACAATATTGGTAATTGGTTTATAAACCCTGATATTTTGACAAGAACCATTTGTAAATTATAGCCCTCAACTACTGAGCCGGGAGACCATTTCCCATGTACTGATTTAGTGTAATTTAAAATAATTTAAAAGAGCTCCAGAAGACTGAAAAATGTTCAAAACTATTACATAAAAGAAACATCAACACACATTTAAGAAAGTAAGATGATTTATTTCAACAATCACAAGAGTATTTACACAAGA
>JAZGTK010019239.1:0-11470 GCA_036877625.1 Ambastaia sidthimunki
ATAAACAGAACAACTGTCCTGTTGTCCACTGAGACACAGAAACATCTACAATCACTCGCCAAACTATTTTTTAAATTGTGACAGCAGTTAAACTTTATCTGAACAGCATCTTCAAAACAGTGATCAAAACACAAGTTGTAAAAATTAAACAGCTTCAATAAGACTTAAGAGTAACAGCTCAGTGTTGACCTGAAATGTCAAAATAAATCAGACATCAAACATCTAGACAGCTTCCAGCATCAGAGTCACAACACACAGTCTTTAAGAGCTTGAGGAAGAACTAAAGGCTCTGATTCCCCTTAAAAATACACTTAAATAACAGAACAAACAACAAAATCAAAAGTATCACAATGATTTAAAACAAAACCACATAACTCTAGCACACTACAGTGTTATTTGAATGTAGAAAAGTAGGCATACAGCAACAAGGTGGTTTTCCAGACCAGTGTCATTATTACCCATAATTCCTCAAACATTATCCAGTAATAGAGCAAAATACTCAAAATACCCATTTACTTTAGAAAGAACAGCAGGATCACGAGTTTCGTGTGTGAGAGACAGAAAAAATATGAAGATAAATCAGTTTTAAAAAGAATTCTTTTCAAATTAAACCAACAGTAAGTAAAGGTACAACCAATACTACAATTATGTAAAATAGTAATTTAAATAACACATTTTTGTTCTGTTTGCCTTACAGATTATTTCTCATAATTAGAGTTTAAATAAATGAAATGGGATAAATGTTACAGTGCAAACTTCTCCTAACTCCTAAAATAAAGACCTTATGCAAAAGAATCTTTCTTTAGATTTTGAGGTGAAATACAATCAGAACATTGTTTACACAATGCTGTGCATGAGTGGCCATCGTGTTGTGTTACACACACACAGAAGTGTTATCAATATCAGTGCAGCATCTACAAGAAGGTTTCACGAGACCTTTAGCTGCTCACAGGAGCACAAACTCATCTGCGCTTCCTCTTTTTTTGCTCCTGCTCAGTCTGTTGAAGGATAAAATGGGTCCAGGAGGGTCCACAGCCCCCCCGCTCTGCCCCTCCAGTCCACAGTTCTGCCCCCTGCCCTCCACAAACGTAAAGATGGGATACTTCTCTTTAGATGACGACAGAGCCTGGAATACAAATATGATAATATATCATTCGAAGCTGTTATGAAGCTTATTTCTCATTGGTTGGAACAGAAATACTCACTTCACTGACCACTGAGCACAAACACTCAAAATCTTTCTTGGTTCGTGCATAGAAGCCGATCGTGCAGCTGGGGTCCATGCGGCTGAAGTTCATCTTTCTTGGCGAGTTACAGTGAAACGACTACAAGACATGAGACGTCAGCTTTCACTGTGTTGTCAGTAACAGTTACAGGTGAAATCGTGACACTAACAGAAGCTCCTTTAAACAAGAACAGCACTGGACACTTTCACTTTTAATCGTCTTTCACAATAACTGAATTTTCTGAAATTTCACCACAAAAATCAAAAAACAAAAAGCCGGATACATTATATGTTCATCCAAGCTGATGATTCAGTAAGTTAAATAAAAACAGTCTCTGCATTTGTCCTTTCAAATCTCATTTACTCGAGACATTCTTTAATGTAAGTGACATTTTTCTGTAGGAATGAAGAGTTGCTTTCTGTCTCACCTCCAGACAGAAGTTGCTCTGAGTGACATCAACAACTGGCTGACAGTAGTGTGGGTCTAGATATAACAGCTGCTCGTCTGAAAGACCAACAACCAATCAGATAAATAGACAGACACACAGTATCCAATCAGCAAACAGTGCTTAACAGATCTTTAACATACCTTGAAAGCCAATAAAAAACAGGGAATGCTTGGGTTTCCCTCCGATAATTCCTATACAGCATTTTAACTTGAGAATGTTCTGGAAGAGGACAGATTTTTTATTAATGACAAATCTAAGGCCTATTATTCAAGTATTTAAACATGTTTAAAGGGCTGCCAGACATTGAAGAAACATGCAATAAGTAGCCACACAAAGCCATATACGATGTGCAATTGCAAAATGCTTTAAATTTGTAAAATCAATTTAAATTATATTCAATTATATTCTGATAAAGTCTTTCTGCATCGATATAAAAACCACTGCGATATGCGTATTGCAATACTTCAGTAATTTCTATATATTGTGCAGGTTTAATGTATAGCATGTTTAGTAATGGGTTAAGTGATTTAGAGGTTAGTGAATGCATTGTACCTTAACACACTCAATGTAGGCGGGGTTTAATGAATCCCCTCCCAGCCGTACTGGCACTAGAATGATGACTGATTTCCATCCGGTGGACTCAGACGAGTCACACAACTGCATCACATCCCCTTTATAAACTGCACAACACACATCAACACAAGTGTAAATCAACCACCATCTACCATCAAACATGTCTGGGATACATTATCATAAATAAATGATGGAAGACAGACTCACTCGTGCAGTCCTGGGCCACGTATACAGCGAGATTCTCAAACTCTCGGTTTTTAGCCACTGCCTTTCTGAATAAATAAAGACAGAAAAAATGGTTACACAGGTCTGTCATTCCTATTAATAACGCCAAACATTTAGCCTTAAAGGAACAGTTCAACAAAAATGACCATTTTGTCACTAACTTAGTGCTCCTTACTAATTTTGTAACTTAACTAATTTAGCAAAATATTCACAATGTTCAGCTGTTTTCTACGCAATAAAAGTGAAATAAAGTCAGTTTTCTGTGTTCCACACAAAAAATAATGACATACACTAATATAAATTCTGAGAAGAGACAGAATTATTCAACTGAACCAGCTTCCGCTCTCACCTCAGCATATGTGCCACCACGGATGGGCCGTACCAGTCTCCCGCCCTCTTCCCAGACTCCTTTCCTAACTCCACGAGTTGATGAACACCAAACGGAGCTGAGGGCTGATCCCCAAACACTGACACCACTTTCCGGTGAAGAGCCTCTACCTGAGGGTCCCGACTGGCTGGGGGCCGCTGCCCTCTAGGGGCCCGTGTGTGGCCCTCATTGCTGCCGCACGAGTCCCTCTGAATGACGGGATTGGTCCAGGAGGCAGTGAAGGACGGCAGAGACATGCCGGCCGGGCGTGAGGGCGAGCGGGGTCTCAGTACCTCAAAATCAACATCTGACAGTGGGTGACAATCTGCCCACCTCCAGTCTGAGGTTACACACAGCACACAGAATCCATGTATTAGATCAGTGTCTTTTAACAAACTGTTGCATTATATTAAAACAGTGATTTTAAGCACTCTGCTTTTCACTGTTAACATCTTATCTGCATGTATGTCTAAATTAGGGCTGCACGGCATGTCAAAATGCATATCATAATGGTTTACCATAACTGAACGATTTTATATTGTCAAAGTTATGCAGTCATAATTTTAGGAAAATGAAGACAGAAGAGAGACAAACACATGACTGTAAGTTTGGATGTGTGTGTTTGTGTGTTTGCTGGATGATGAACAAGCCGTGATGCTCTCATTACATTGTTTAACAAGTTATTCTTCAATATCATGCAGCCCTGGTCTAAAGAGAGTCAGCTCAGACCTGGAGGCATGAGGTGTTGCATTAATCCCTGCGCCAGCAGCATCTGTCCGCTGCGCAGCATGCAGCCCCAGCCGCAGTCCGTGGTCAGGCTGGATCCCTCCAGCTGAGGAAACTCCCTCCTGTAGGTGAGCCAGACGCAGGACACAAACATCTGCCTGAAACGCTCCACTTCATCTGGTTCAGGAGACACAGTAACACCGATTCAACCAATGGCGTGAGTTTGAGGCGGGACTATGTGTTCGCTCAACCAATGGAAGAACAGAACGTGTTTGAAACATTTTTGCTGATTGGTGGTGTAAACTGTAATCAGCTATGGACAGAGCGTTCAGACCCGTGACCCAGACTCACCTTCATTATTGAACAGATACGACTGACCCATAAGAATCAGGGGAGATGTTGCATTGAAGGTAGTTTTAGATTTAACAGACCAGCCTGGAAAACACATACAGATAAAGAAACTTACTGGAAAACAGTGAATGTCATTATTAAACACAGTTCCTAAACCATAATAATCACATCTAATCTAATCGTGTGTATAAAAAACAACCATATTTGACATTGTTCCAGGCCGACATGAACTTGGCTTTGAGACGGTCTACTTCATCAATCTCTCCAGAACCTTCCCTGCTGCCGTCAGGCCGGGACCCGGGGCCAATGTGCCGTCTGGACTGCGGTGGGGGCTTGTCCTCATGAGCGCCTCCAGCCACTATGTACTGAACAGCACTGGGGGAAACTGAGTTCATGGTTCAGGCTGTAGACAGCAGCATCCCACAGAAACTTCAGCCTGAGAGGAAAACATGAAAAAAGTTATGAGAACATGAGGGGAAATAAAACTGAGAATAATAACAGGTTCCTTAATTTTCGTGTCACATTTTTTGAGTCATATAGGCCCAATGAGAAATCTTGTTCCTGGCTGAGTGTGGCACATATTTTGCATTCCCTACTGAGGAATTCTATAGTCTCCATTATTTCAGTATGTTCTCGTGCTTGAATGAAAACAAACCACAAGCAAACAATCTGTCTGCAGGACATGAGCGAGTCACATGACAGCTGAATGAGGACAGGTGTGGTGAATACCAGCGGTAATATCAGAACTTCCCTCTTCCTTGTGAAAGCTTTTTCTCAGGAAAGTTTAAGATTACAGTCAAACGGAAGGAAATGAGGCGCTGAGACTGGAATTACACAATGCAAATTTGCTCCATTCAATCCCTGTGCACATGACTGCTTGTGTGACAATCAGTTAGTCAATAAAGGTGAATAGCTGTTTTCAGAATGACAACAAGACTCATTATTCCTGCAGTCTGTAGTTCATTTCCTGTTTGCATGGAATAACTGGATAATAACCCACTGCATTTGCAGCATGCAACAAAGCACACTGGAATACTGTATCCCATAATGCAACGCGCTCTGTTCGACCTTCTATATACAGTGTGACAAATGAACATTTTTACACAACATTTCTATGTTTATAAAGCTCAACTCGTAGTAAAAAAGATGGGATCATGTGACACCAACGTAGTGTGCTACTAAATATACCGCATACTGTTGTACATACCCCTTAAAATACAGCAGCGAGTACACAGTATATACTGCACAGTGTGCAATAAGAAGTACGCCAGTATTTTACTTCGCATGAGAAATCAGTGATGGGGCTGAATGTTCAATCATCACATCACGACTGTAATGAAGATCACATGCACTTACAGCCTGATATTGAGTTTATGCGTAAAATAGTTGCATACTATTAAAATGAAGTATGCATACTGTCGTGTATCCAGACACGGACCAAACCTCTTCTAAACACATTTAGGGAAGCTATAGGACATTTTTGAAAGAGTAGAAGCGTTACCTTCACGTTAAACCCGGCATGTCTGTCTCGTCAGGGATTTCCAGAGACGAGGAGCCCACACGACTGTCTGAATGTCCGGCAAGGACACTAAGCGCTATGTGAGGATCGATCGCAGGCTTTGTCACACACTTCAGAGATCATTGATAAACGCGAAATCATGAGTTTGTATGTCTGTATAATACTGCCGGACTGTCCGCTGAGAGAAGTTATGCGAGAGATTAAACCAGAATGCAGCCGCTTCCTGTTGTCATTGCGCATATACACCCTAGACCCGCCCACCGAGCGACGTGATTGGTGAGATTAGACATTTGCCGTTTGATGATTGGATGTTTTATCCATCAATCTACACGTACGAGAAACTGGCGTCAACGATTGGCTTTTCCAATTTTTTTTAAACGTACAAATTGAATTCGAAGGAAATATTACATTAAAACATCAAAAATTGTGAAACGTTTTTACATTCAATATTATAAATGGTAAAAAAAAATGTTTGCATAGATTGTTTTGATGCAATCATAGTGTTATGTAACCTGTCCTACGACACACCTAAATAAATACAAAAGCTATTAGCATAAATGAGTATGAGTGAAGGGTCATAAAGGGGTCATGTGTATAATTCTGCTTGCAGACCACTAATATTATCATCAGTTTAACAGATGTTTTGATCATGGAAACACTCAGCATGATAACACCGTATCTAACATATCTAACAAAAGGTCAAACCAATACAGTTAACTAATAATCCATAACACAAAGAGTGATACCGGACCGCAAATGGTCTAAGGTTAAAGGTCAACAAAACCCAAATATCCAATCACACACATGCACAGAGAGAAGAATGGATTTTTATACGATATCTTTTTATTAACTGATTCACTGCAGCTCATGGATCAACTGACATTTGCTGTAAATCATATACTGAACAAAATAAAACAAATAAATGTAATTTTTTTTGACATAAACTGTCTAAAATGGCACATAACAGTGACATTACAATCAAAAACTCTGTTCATTTCTCCTCATATTAGAACATTTTACAGGTATTTACCTCTTTGTATAGGTAAATAATTTATCATAGCACATGTAAAAAAAACAAACAAATACAAATTTGAAAGGAAGTAAAGTGCATTCTTAACAGATCACATTTTGTAGCAAATTAAATAAATATGATCACAAAAAATGAATTGTAACACAAACACATATTTCAGTGTATACAAGGGGACAATTTGTGTTATATGTGTGGATACTTTTCCACAGAACTCAGTTTAAACTGTTAATCTGTTCTGTTGTGTGAATTATATAGTGAATTATATAATTCAGAACAGAATAAGATTTAGTATTACAGAATATATTAAATAAACATGAAACATTCATTTCTTGCATTAATTTTTCTCACTAAAATATAACAGTCGCATAATATAAAGTAGAAATAGGCTATTATGGGCTGTGAAGTGCTAGTCTGCAAACGCAACTGGCAATTCATGCTTGAAAACAAGCCAGTCGATGAATACGGCATAGAAAGATTAACACAGAATAAACATGTTAGAAATAAAAGAGACATTCGTGTCATTTTAGGATCTCTGAATCCTCAAAACAAATCCCCATATTTTCCCACCTAACATTCACTTTAATCTTTACATGTTTACATTTGTGCATAAGTTACAAATAAACTTTATAAATAAACTGCTTTAATGATACATCCCTGTAACTCTCTGATATACCTGTGTTGAGTTTCTAAATAACAGAATAAATAAACACACTATGCTTTTAATACATGTATATAGAAATCTTCACAAACACTGAAACGAGTGTGAGAATACATTTATGGACGGATTATTATCAGAACTGTCTATTCAAATTCATGATCATGCTACAGTAACGTAACACCTATGTATGGTATTATGACATACAAACAAATAAAGCCCTCTGATTCTTTTCACTCCACCTAAGAAATAAGGTTTAAATGGGTGAAGATGCCGCTGTAGGCCATCAGGTGGCAGTATCACATCTCAAATCGTCTTTGCAATAAACGTTAATGCATAGCAGTACTAAAACAAACACAAAAAACTATAATATAATAATCATGTTCCTATATTATATATGTTGATGGAATATTTTGGAATAAAAATGTTGAATTTTGATAAATGACTGAAAATTGTTACAAGACATTTCAAATTTGTTCTTGGGGTTGATTTTTTAAATGAACCTTGTTTTCAGTCAGCTGTTACTGCTGTTTTTTAGTTTTGTTTTCTAACTTTGTTTCCAAATGAGCTAAAGTTTGATAATACTGAAATAAATTCAAATGTACACCAGTTTCTTTTAGGACTATAAAACTCCTAACATGTTCTAAATGATGTTTGTGTGATTTTGAATTGGATCATGAAAAACCATGCGCAGAAAAACACGCATTCTGATCCCTTACAAACAATTATATGTTGCATAAAGGTTGCATACGCTCGCCTGTTGTGAAAACAAACATTATTTTATAAGCAAATGTTACTCATATTTTTCTTGCATGTTTGTGAACAATAATCTGATCTGCAGGCTGCACGCGCTCCATCTGTTGTCATGACGACTGTGACATTTACTGATGCTTCGATTACTATAATGTATATTCATCACATCTATCATTTATTTTGTGTTTTAGAGAAAGAAGGAGAAACATAGTGCACTGGAAGAAACTGGTTTACTCATGAATGATGGAGACTATCAAATGTTATGATATGTATTTACTACTTAGTTCTTTAGTCATTTTATTTTATGATCTCACTGGTTAATAGTCACTGTTTGTGGGACAATTTAGGAGTCTGGACCTTTAACCAGTTCTTTCATGTTATTGAGTTACACAGTTTACAGCAAAAGATTCATCATTCAGACTGTGAAAGTGAGACTACAGAAGTCACAGTGAGGTCAACGATCACTCACAGAGACTTTAGGAGTCAAAACTGAATAGAAATGATGAGTTCTCCAGTCATGTCATGTCAAGAACGAGGTTTAACAGTGACCTATATACAAGAGTGGATCAAATCTGACTGGAGAAACTTCACATTTTCACAGATACCTAACAACTCAAAAAAAAGTGCTCAGTCAAGGATGTCTGCAATACCTGGAGAAAAGCTGTTTGCCATTCATCTGAATGCTCAGCTGGCATTACTGCAAAATCTGAATCAACAAACAATTAAATTGTGAAGACTGTGTAGTATGCAAATGAGCATATTTCAGGGTTTTTCTGTTAGAAAGGTTTCTAAAGGCAAAATAATTGTCAATTATTTAAAGTGTTCCGATCATATTGAACATTTAACATTTCAGTATGTCAGAACTAGTTAGGAGTAAACAGCAAAATAAGACTGAATCAGACATCAGCTTAACCAGCATCCCACACAGCCACCAGAATGTGTTTGATATTGTTCTGCCTTGGCCAGAAATGGGATGTCTATTCAGTGACCTTTTGGAGACCAACAAACCTTCTTCAGTTTTTTGTTTGTGTGAGGAAATCATTGTTGGTCACATTATAAAATGGAGGAAATGAAATTGTTTTGGTGTTCACAGTATTTAGTTTCGTTTGATCGGTTAAAGCACTTTGCACTAGTCTTTTTTTACCTTATTGCATAAGCACCACAGAACAAATACTCATTCACTTTCTCACACACATACACAAACTTTTTAATAATACATCTATCATCAGTTCTAAATGTACAATAAATAACAGCCTTTAAAACAACCTTGCAGTAATTTTTTCTCTGTTCAGCCCAGCATGGTTTTAGTCACTTGTGTTTACTGGCTGGAATGTTCCTTTAAGTGCTTTAAAACACTGAATCCTATTAAACCCTCAATAAAGGCATTTATGTTTCCAACTATCACAAGATCAAGAGCCATTCTTAGGAGTACTGGTGCTAGAGGGGCTTTGATCACCCCCTTTAGAGTTTGACTTACTCTCAGAAACAGCCTCAGTCTTTCCTGGTACACAAGCCTGGATCACCTCTAATGATTTGATAGTTTCTTTAGCATTAAGCCCCTCCTGAGATTCACCTTTAACAGTTTCTATAGATTTCCCTGTGATCACCTGTGTGGCCAAACAAGATTTTCCACCAGGGGACTGAGGTTGGGCTTTGGGAACATTTGGAGACACTCCAGTTGGAGAAGGAGTGGGAGATGGTGAATGTTCCTCAACAACCTCCAGGAGGCATTTGTCCTCCCAATCAAATGTTCCACGGTAGCAGCTGACTGGAGCTAGGCTCTTTTCTTGCCTAAGTTTGCCCAAAGCAGAACATTGTGCCTGAGGTGGGTGGGTTGGGAGAACCCCTTTAGATGGAGTTAAGGCTGTTTTCACCCTGCCATCTGAAGTTCTGGTATGTGAATCTAAAACACCCTTTTTAAGACCCTCAACATCACAAGATCCCTTACTAACTTTGGTTATCCCGGTGCCTGTTATCTTCCCGGGTGCAGAACATTGTATACCTTGTTTGTTTAAAGTCGAAATCTTCTCAACATCCTGTTTTGCTTCTCTTTTCCCAGCATCCTTTCCCCCTTCTATCTCCAAAGAGTCTTTTTTGATAACATCTGATGTGCTTACAGCGCATGAAGGCTTAGTGGGTCCAACCTCCTGACTTTGAATGGTCTTATTTGCCATCTTTGTAGAACTTCCTTGTTCATTCTTCCCTGCTTCCATGATTATACTTGAATCTGTAGTTCTGGTAGATGTGGAAGACACTGTAGTCAGGGGTGATGGAATGGAGGCAACTACACTGGGCTTGGGCTCTGATGCTACTGGAGAAGATCTTGTAAATGGAGGCTGACTGGTCTGGGGTTTAGCTAGACAGCTTTCCTGCAGAGTTGAATTTTGACTTCCAGGTGAAGTAAAACTACCTGGAAGGAACATTTCTTTGACTACCCCTTGTTTAGCATCACTAGCTTTGCTTAGTTCTTCAGTCCTCTCCTTGTTTCTTTCTCTTTCTCTCCCAGCAAGCAAAGCATCTCTACTCAAAGGTGACTCCTGCCTTCCTAACTTCCTGACAGGCTTCAGGACACCTGTTTCTGGTGATGAGGGGCTTGGCTGGGTGGGTGAAGTTGCTGGGGCGGATGCGAGATTCTCGCCCTCAATTTCCATTAGACTCTGCAGTCCCAGCTCACAGTGGAACCCATCCTTACGATAATCTGAATGTCCAACCTCCAAGCTATGCTTCCTCATCACCCCAATCCCTCCCTTTTTCTCAGACGAAGATGAAAGAGGTGATGCAAGCTTCTCTGCAGACTGCACCCTTTTGAGCAGTGGTGACCGGGGAGGCTCAGCGCTCTTGGGTCGAGGTCTTATGATTGGTGGGGACGAGTGCAGTTTGGCAGGAAAGGTCTGGGTGGTGTTGGAGCTTCCGACTGTGTGTCCGGGTAAAGGAGGTGGTGAAGACTGAGTGGGGGAGGGTGTATGAGCCAATGGAGACAAAGGAATGTTACCGGCAGATTTGCAGCGGGCTGAACGATATTGGCGGTGTAGTTTAGGGGAAAGTCCATGAAGGGAGCTGGGCCGCATGTGCTGGGTTGTTGCTGGGGAATTTGGGGTACTGGAGGCAGGAGAGCTGCTCTGAGAGGAGGCACCTGGGACAAAAACATCAAAAGCCAATTAAATTTGTTCTAAAATTCATTTTTAAACCACTTTATCAAAATTAAAAGATTGACAATTTATTGAGAAATATTTTGTTTTAGCTGTATCACCCATAAATAATAACAATGACAATAATTTTGTACTGTTTTAATCTACTCACCAAGGTGGGATGAGTCGGAGCGATAACTCTGGGTGGGTGAGTGAGTGGACAGGCTGTGTGTAGGAGAACCAGGAAGACTTTCACTGGATGACAGGGATCTGTTCAAAGACGACAGACTACGGCTCGTATGCAGAAGGTTGGACTGCTTTGTTATTTTGCGGAACAAAGAGCTTCGCCTTTTACTAACAAAAATGAAGGACAGGAAGAGAAAGAAAGAGAAAGTATTAACAATGTAAATAGACAGAACGAGACAAATTAACATTTTCTTGACATGGTTTTTAAAACAAACTGCATGCA
>JAZGTK010019240.1:0-11469 GCA_036877625.1 Ambastaia sidthimunki
CAGCTTCAGCCTTATAATATAGGAGCTTTATTCAGCATGGGTGAGATCTGCTTGTTCCAGCTTGAGGCAGAAAACATCAGACTGCAGTATTGTTTGATACAGTGTGTTCATAAATCTCAGACGTATCTGTTTTGTGTTTCACTCATTCAGTTATGTTTTTAATACAAATTATGTTATCAGCATAACAATTTGACTGACAAGCTAAATTGAAAAGTTAGCATGACTTTCTGAATTTCTGAGTATTTGGTATGTTGCCCTTCTGCTTTAATGACAGCATGGATTCTACAATTTTATGCACACCCTGGTGATCTGTGTTTTCCCAGCATGATTTAGGAATGTTCCAGACAGCATCTTTAATGTGTGCTTCAATAGAAGCAACACAATCTTTTCCTAAAATCCTTTTGCAAAATGTTTTTGTAAAGAGATGTTAAATGTCACAAATTTGTTATTTCCAAACAATTAAATATTCATTATTTTATACAATTTTATGTTTAGAACTGTGTTTGTTTTTAAGTCATATTTGATTTTTTAATGCTAGAATTTCACATTCTGTCTCACTTTTGAGCCTCATTCTATACATTTAAATTACGCAGGTTGTTTAGGTGATACAGCCAGAAGTTTTGTGAGTCAGAAGTGAAACCCTTTCTGTCCTCAACATAACATTCTTTGCAAACCCACCTGCACAGCACACAGAGTAGATGGTGAGCATGTGGAGATGCCTCCAGGAAATTTGTAGGGTTTTCCAGGATCAGGTTAATCTGAGCGCATATGAATGACAGGCGTGTGTGTAGTCCTCTTTTACTTTATTAACCTGCGTAATGGTCCACCGGGTACAGATGTTTTCCCAGAAGTACATGCATAAGAAACAACCTCAAGATGATCTAGGCCTATATGTGCCTGCAGCTATAGTGATGTACAGCATTCACCCTCTGCAATAGGGTGTCATGGGTCACTGTTAGGGGAGGAGGGAGGGAGGCCATTGCCAGCTGTCATACAATGGTGCCGTATGATGAATGAGCCTTATTGACTGTAAGCCGTTAAAATCTGATTGCAAGGGAAGAGTAATACTCCTCTATCTTGAATCCTGATCGCCCGCTTTATCAGGGTCATCTCACCCTACAGTAAGCAGATGAGGACAACGACTTACAGCAGAATCCACAAGCTTGTCAACTCTGAAATGTCAGTCACTGCCAAGCAGAATGTGATGGGTAAAAAACTGATATTAAAATAATCGATTTTCTGCCACCAGCATTGCTCTCATTCGGAATGCAATAATACAATTATTCTGAAAGTGAGTGATGACAAAATTAAGATTAATAGTATGCTAAAACCTCAGCATAATTTGTAAAAGCAGCGTCCCTTGTTTTGGTGGAATCAAGTTTCATAGCCGTGGCTTCGTAGAACCCAGATGAACTTTATAATTATTGAATGTTACATCTTTATCGGACAAATGAATGCTTATAAATAAGAGATGTAATTCAGAATGGCCTGGGGGGTAAGAACAGTCTAAGAACTGTCTTGAGAATTAGAATGATCAGTGTGTCAGTGTATCAAGGGGAATAAGATGATCGGTGTGTCCTCGATATATCAGAGTGGGTGAGGGACACTCGCTGGAAACATCAGTCACTAGACCATCTCCACCACAAGAATTTGATGAATTCCCATTGCCATGATGAAATGACCATGATCTGAACTGTAGTTTCCTCAAGACCAAGACAGATCAGAAAATAATTGTGAAGTGATTCAAATTTTCCAAGAATGATATGACATTTTTTAGCCTAAAATGTCATTTACCCTGTGATCTTTTCTTTTGTTTTTTTTCAGTGAGGTATCAGTGTTTGTAACTGGATCAGTGCCATTCTCGTCACTGCCATCGACATGATGCGAAGACTCAGGTTTGACCTGAGTTCTGAGGAGAATATCTCCTTGTCACAAGATCTCTGGAGATTTGACCTTCCACTTGACATTTTCTCAAACTCACCACAGAAAAGGTTGACAGGTTTGTGTGTGTGAGGTGTACAAGCCGATCTGACCATCAGAGCACCTAAGCAATCAAGATTACACTGTGTTAACATCAAACAACTATTATTAAACCAAGGTTGAAATTGCTATAGAACTCCTATTGCTATAGAACTTTAACCAGCTGGTCATGTGTAATCAGCGAACGTTTCTTTTGAATTACTGTAAACACATACTATTAAGCATGAGTTAATGTACATAAACTCATTTCACCTGTATTAAAGCTACATTCATGCGGTATCTTAGCAGGAGGGTTTACACCCCCTTCTGTTTTCATTCTCTGACATTTTCTCTGCATGGTAACAGCACTCAGTGCTTCTTTGTACTATTTACTATAATGGTTCTCAAAAATGGGTCTCAGGTTTGTTCTCATTGGTCCTGGAGAGAAAAAGAAACAGAAAATAAAATACAACAAACCATATAATTGTGCATAGTAAAAATACCATAAAAATAGCTAAATAAATAGGCTTAGAATGTTTTCAAAGGGAACTGAAAATAATTCTCATAAATCGTTGATGTCAGATGAGGTATCCAAATAAGTGTCACAGTATTTGAGTGCAGATTTGTGATTCACTTCTCAAATACCATAAACAAAACTATGCAGGGTAAACAAAAATGTGACCCAACATATTGATTTGGTGTTGTGTTGGGCTGCCACTTGAAAATCTAGCTTCTCAAACAAAACCAGATTTCATTTTGTCCTGTTTTTGAAGAGGAAATAATGACAGCCATGAGAATGGGCCTCTTCTGTGCATCTTCATAAAAAAGACGCTGCTCCAGAACCAAGCTTTATTTAAACTCATTCCACACTGTATTACAGTGGACAATACCAAGACACAAGAGCCTGGATTCTAACAAATTCTTCTAAGCAATGAAAGGCAGATGATGTTACAATACAAAGTGAGACTGGTCTGGTCCTTTCTGCCTGTACTTACAACTACAAAGCCATCTTGAAATCTTCAAAAGCAAGCTTTCACACTGTGACTGAATATAAATGTTGTCATTGCTTTGAAATTATGTGCATTTTGAAAAGTGCCATATAAATCAAAAGCAGTTGACTTGTTCGCACCAGTTTTTGATGCTTAGAGTGCTTTTATATGATGTCATATTGCCACTCATAAGATGGCAGCCAGTCTGCAATCTGAATGGCCTGTATGTAGAATTCACAAATAAGGCCATATTCTGTTTATTCAAAGTGATCTCATTGACATATAACAGAAACAGCAGCGTCTTACTTCCTATGTGTCAAATTCTGCTGTTTAGACAAGAGCCCTACACGTCACTATGAAGACGCTAAAGACACCTCTTAGCATCTATGTAGCCATCTTGTTAACCCCGTTGCTTTAAGCAGTGCATTATTGTTTATTTTAATTTTGAATTTGACCTCTACAAAATGTATTCATTGACAATGGTTAATATACTGTTGTTTTTTGTGCTCTGTTGAAGTGTTAGGTGAGGATTTTTTTTTCTATTGGCCAACAAAAAATGTGATGGGAGAAACCAGAAAGGCTTTTTGAAGCAATTAAATGATTCACTGTTTTAAATCACCACTCAGTGAGGACACCTGCTGGTCAAAAATGTAAATCCAATAGAAAGACTCGCGAAAAGGGACAAAAGCAGCTAAAATGGTAATACTTTGGAAAATGCTAGAATGTATTTTCATTTAAAAGCAGTCTACAATATTGTGAAATACAGTAGGCCTTTATATAACCTTACTTGTGTGTATATACATATATGCAATGTTTCAGGTGACTATATAGGTTGGACTTGTCCCTGTATGTCCAAATGTTTCAAGTTGTCATGAGTGTTTTATGTAAATATACAAATGTTTCTTTTTTCCACTTAATGGAAAAAAAAATTCGCACATCATAGGGAAACCCTCTTAATGAAACTTCTCACGTGATATAGCAATACAGTGGCCCAATTAGCTGTTTTCCAACTTCAGAAATGCCATTTGTTTGTCGAGCTGCTTATTCAAGCTGGCCAACTGATATTTTCCCACTAATGACCATTTGTACCACCAACTCCTGCAATTCCTTGACCTCAGGGGTTATATGAACTTGTTAATGGGGTGTTGCCATTAGCAACAAAAGCAGTCTTGCTGGAATGAGGATGATCAGATTGTAAAATGTGCTGTGGAATTATGAGCTATCGCATAACCATCTGATTCACGGTTTAATAGTTGTGGAGATCATTTGATCTTCCTCCAGCCTCAGCGTATTCTCGTTTTTATAGTAAAATTAAGGCAATAAATTCAACCCATTGAACTAACAAAAACAACATGCTGCTGATTAATGCCTTAAATTTGTATAATTCAGAAATCATCATAAATAATTTATAAATAACAACTATTCCCATCTTTTCAAAAACAATTTTTCAGAGACAAATTTACTTATAATTTATCCAAAGTTATCCAAAGTCAAATGATCAGCAGCAGTATGTTGCACATTATTATTGGTCTTAGCTTTAACATCTTGGTCCTATGGAGATTAGGAAAACCACATTACCACATTCTACAGGTGTTTCCACGGCAACCATCAGGTCAACTCTCACAAGGCTTGACTTCCAGTGTCAGAAATTGATTAAGACACCCATCACATTTCCTTTACGCTATGGTGACAGCACAAGGTGAAAATATTCATCCCAAAAAAGCTTGGAAATTGGAGGGAAAGCAAGGCGAGGTTGACAGAACTGGGCTAGTTAGAGCGCAGTGATATGACCAGCATATCAACAGTAAACCGCCTTAGAGGGCTTCTATCTTTTTTCTCTCTCTTTTTCTCCAGGCAGAAAATTGTGTTAATGCTTCAGTAACACATGTCAGCCAGACTAAATGCTGGCCTGATGAAGCCATGATCGGACAGAGAGGCTGGGAGGGGAAAACGAATGCAAGCAGAAACTCTCGACAATGGCTGCTTTCTGAGCCCAGAAACAGCAAACATGACAGAGTGGAATGTGAGGGGCTGGGGTCTTCAGTCTGCAGTCAATCTAATCGGCATGTTGATATCAAATGTAGCAACAAATGATTTGTGTGTGTGTGTGTGTATAGACCATATATAGACCATTGTATTTACATGCATTTATTGTACAATAAACCCTTTTTGAGTTGAAGTAAAACAAATTAACACAGGGGTGTTATCGGCAAAAAAGGAAAATCTGATACTGCACAAAAGCTTTGGTATTAAACTCTTCAATTCTGAATTCTTACACTATATTCAGGCTTCACAGAAAGAGAGAAGCAAAAAATGTATCGATAAAAAGTAAAAAGTCCACTCTGATAAATGAGTCATGATGTCATAAGCAGCGACCAGTTAAAAAGTCTTGTTCATGTTTTAAAACCTCAGGCATAGAGGATTTTACAGATATTCATAAATATAATGTAAACATCTGTCTTAAGGGATTCAATCCCAAAAAACAACTACAGTAAGACTGAAGCCATGTTGCTACTTAACCAGCATGATCTGGGTGATAAAGGGAAGCTTGCTGATTAAACTAGTAAGAAGCCCAATACTGTACAGAACATATCCCAAACATATTTGCCAGTGTCTGGTGGACATCACCCATATCATATTGTTTAAACCAGATATAAAGGAAGTCATATACTTATGCTTTTGGTTAAATAATGTGTTAGCTTGCTGAAAACCAGGATGTTTTTAAAATACCACAGTGTTAACTTATCAACCTACACCTAGTTAACTTGTAGTTGCCTCTAAACATTAATATTGGATAGTAGCAACATTTTTACTGTTAACAAGAAAATGACACACTTCACCTTCAGGAGCATACTGTACAGCTTGGCAGCTTCTAGGTTGAGGACCTCAGGATAGACCACTTACCTTGCTTCCAGATCATGATGGGTAGTGGAAGTGGAAGAAAAACTGTGGCACAAATTATTGTGAGCGGCTCAATTCTAGACTGAGATTATTACAGTCACTTATAGCAGAGATCCTATGTTGGGTCTAATAAAAGGCCAGGATCCCGCAGAGCCGATGTGCTGTCCACCATCATCAACACACCTGCAAAGAATGTCATAGATTGAGAGCCAAACCATCTGTCCCCAAGACAGCCAATCTCTCCGACTCAAAGCATTACCTTTACAGATCACAGCAGGGAGGCACATGGAAAAAATGATCCATTCTTATTCCCCTCAGAGGGTTCATTGTCTGTTCAGGAGGGCCTCCATGTACATCAGTGGTATGAAGCAAATACTGCAAGAATCAAAATGATCCTTATTAGACCTGTGATCATAGAGACTGTTATGCTATCGAGTGATTGCCAAGACTGTGAAAAATTAGCAACAAAAGGTCTTGAAATTAATTCCACTGTAAGAGAAATGTTACATGATGGGAATACAGTTGGTATTAATCAATGACAATCACTGCATTGAGAAATAATTACTGCTGTAATGGATTTGCATAACATGATTTCTATAAATTGTTCAAATGTCAGATTTATATGTAAAGACTAAATACAGTGTTCTGTTCGTGACAGATACTGAGGCTAATGTGAGGGCCAGATCAAAGCATCACAGGGCCCTGCGGCACAAACATCACAAGTTAACACCAGTGAAGGTTCATGGACCTCTGTGGTGGAGGTCCATAAAATTCCCATTGGTGCCTCCATAACATTTTGTTGGGGGTAATGATGATGCCATAGGGTCCTCCATTGAGTTTTATACTTCTGTTTGATTCAGATGTGATCATAAAGTAATAAAAGGTCACGGGCCCCTGTGCCATTTCTGTACTCAGAAATGAGGCCTTAAGTTACATATATGTTAGCTCTAGAGAAGCTCTCTTATTCCATTGACTTCTCCAACTCAGAAATATAACATGCCAGATTTGACCATTCAAGTTTATATGACTAATCCCTAATGTTCTTTCTTATACTGTCTCTAGCATCAGAACACAATTTTCACTTGTAAATGTAGCTTTGAAGACTTGGCTTGTTGGTTCTTAGGTCCAAATGTTTAATGCTGTCTCTCTTTAAGTAGCTTTGGATAAAAGCATCTGCTAAATGAATAAATGTAAAATGTAAGGTCGTTAAAGCACAATTTCAATATGCTTTTCATACATTGGGCAAATTGCTATTAATACTTTCAGTTGAGTCTACAGTCAAACAACAAGAGTACAAAAATCACCACTTTTTCGCAACTGCAACAAATCTAGTAGCGCCAAGGCTCAGCAGCACCAACGCTGTGTTATTGAATCTTCCATTCTACCTTGTTTCTTAACAGCACACAGAGGTGTAAAAGTGTGTTGAGCTGGATCACAGCCTCACACGCATCATTATACTGGAGCGAGGCCAAATTTGCATCACAATTGCCACCAGCAAAATTTCTCATCTACAGCTCGAGCATAGCTGCACTCACACACAGCCACACATTCACAATAACTGCACAGAAGTCAGCTTCTGCTTCACACATATAGTGTAGCAGATACATATTCTCTCTTGCATCCAGAGTAGCACATGATCACACATATACTTCAGAACATTAACCCTATTAAAGCGCTCATAGACATCACTCTGTTTTGCTCTAGGCATCGTATTTCTTTCTAGAATAATCTGGAATTGTTTGTAGTTACCCTTTCCTTACAATGACCAGTCTAATATAAGCATTCATATTCATGTAAAATGATTGAACTAAATTAAACTAAACTAAAATTAGATTGAATTACAATATAGTAACGAAGTTGTGTCTGTGCAATCTATGATCTAAAATAAAGATTTTAAGTAATAGAATCTTGTTTCTTTAAGAATTTCTTAATAAGAGACACACTCAAAAACTTGTGTCTCTTTTGTCTCTTATTGCTTTTTCATTGAAACTGTCTAAATGAAAAAATAGATTTTACTCCATTTCTGTTAAAAATGTTTTATTCTTCACTTCTTAACATTGTGTGAAAACTATACAAACACAAGGAATGTGACTTTTTTTATTGGACACCACTGATGTATTAGAAAATTGTAATTTGGAAACAAAATTACTATTTTAGAAATTCCTGCTTTAGATTTCCTGCTGACTGTTTCTACCGATTGTACTCAGAAACCACTTCAGCAATCTGTTGAGTTACAAACGGAAAAGAAAGCTAAGGGTGTAGTGAGAACAGAAAGCAGTGAATGGACTGATGAATGGCATTAGGACACAAGGAAGCAGTCTGGTAGCAGGTCTCTGATGACTGCAACAGGTTTTTAAGGGAGCCCCAGTCTGACATTTTTTGTGAGTAAATGCAGACTGCTTTTAACAACAACAGTCATGACAACCGGGCTGGTATTCTGAAAGTGTGTATTGGTCTGTGCATGTGGGTGTGTGTGTCTATGCATCTGAATGACTGTGAGTAAGGGAGAGAGAGCAGGATATAATTTCACACCCTGTGCCTCAATAACAGGCCATCAAGCCGCCCGTGGACAGACATTGAGCATCTTTACTTCTCTGTGCTCATAACAGCCAGAGCCTGCTGTCCACAAAATTACAGATCATCTTCAAGATTCAGCTGAAATGCCCACCTCAGCCCTGTCCTTTTATTGTCCTACAATACGGTTTTGTTATAAATCCCTGTCAATCACTGGAGCACTGAAGTGATATATGAAAACTGAGGAGTTTACAAATACAAATATAATATATCCAGATCCAGTATATACAATATATAGTTATAAACCAATGCATTTATTGTAATGAATGAATGAATTTAGATACAGGATTCTTTAAAACTGATTTTTAGGTGCATCTAGCGGTTTGTCACAACAGTCAGAAAACCCGAAGACATTGACAAACAAACCATATTATGCATTAATTGCAGGAGTCATTTTGTTTTCTAGTGCTGACAGCTGCTAATAGGAACTACTTAAAAAAGAATTATGTATAAATCCTAAGCACTTTTCTTACAATTTGTGTCACGAGATTGAGAAATACTGGTTGTGGCTAAGAAAACACAATTACTTGATGAAAAAACAATATAAATCTTTGTGACCTTCATAGCGGGTAGAATATAAAAAGCTATTATGTTGCTTTTTTAAAGCTAGTGGCAAGTTGTGGGCACATGTTTGTTCAATTTCCTTAGAATTGAACACAAAGATTATTTTTGAATATATAACAACTGATTTCTTCCTCTGGCAACTCTGTTGTTGAAAATCCCCGTGAGTGCAGCTATCACTGGATATTTATGCGGAGTATATTTATTGTGATATTCATATCTTCCTTTCAAATGGTAAAAGGGTAAGAGGGTATATTATACAGAACTATGAAAGAAAGCCCAAGTTTTGAGGAAATATCCTCACGCACCTCATTCAAGCAACTCATTAAAGAGTTTCAGTCCTTAAAATGTTCTCATTTCCTCTGCTCTCTGACTCTGTATCTCTCACACAGACAGAGAAAGTTATTTAATCCATTCTTCTCATTTATATTGTGCTTTCTGTGCTGTACATAATCTCTGTGTAATTTCTGAGTATAATAGAGTAAATTAATTTTGTTTATACTTCAAGACAAACGTGTATTTCTGTTGTGTATAAACAACAGTCACAAAAATACACGGCTTATACAAAATCAAAGGCGATCCTCTGAGTAATTGTATCCTCAGGTGAGATGTTGTTTTCAGTATTAAAGGTGTGCAAGAGTAAATGATTGACAGTTTGTTTATGGTAGAATATGTCAGAACTGCTCTTTCTAATTAAAATGGTGATGTTAAAGGTTTTTTAAAGGGCTCATATGAATATTTTTATAAAACAGCACTTGTTTCCGTATTCCAAAGACCGTAAACAGTTAGTGAGGTGATCACTCATCTTTCCTGAAAGTAAAGCTTAGTTTCTGTAGGCTTGGTTTTATTCCCAGAGAAAACATGTAATGTGATACATGATAATATAAAAGCATTAATGCACAGGAGGTTGCTTTGGATAAAAGTGTCTGTCCAATGTGGAACTCCAGTGTATATATGAAACTTTCATGATACTTTGTAGTTCATATCCAGACACTTTATATCTCAAAATATCAGCACACACGCCCAAGAGAAAATCCTGCTTTTATTCTGCTGCATTTGTATATCTAATCTTTTTCAAAATAAAGCAACACAAAACAACTCGCAGACACAGTGAACAGGGAATATGAGGGCATAGCCATTTAAAAATAAGGGGAAAAGTTAATTTCTGGAACGGTAGAAAAAGAATGTTTTACCTCAAGAACACACTGTAAAAATGTTTTTTCTGCTTCTCAACACTCACAAGTTCAGTGGCGTGGCAACATTTTGTAATGCTTTTTCCTTTGTGGGAATAAAACAGCAGGTTTTCAGTCCAAACAAGTGCTGCTGTATGCAGAGTATATACACTGCTAGAACCTGCAACTCTAAATCAGAATCATTTGCACAACACAGGGTGAATTGTTGAAACAATATTAAAAAATGCAATGTGACAGTTTAACATGCATGAATTCAGCAGACAATGTTATGCTATGTGACTTACAGTTCATTGAAAGTATGTTTTTGTTCAGTACAGTATGTGTACCAGGATATGTACAGTATACGTATTACCAGGAATCAAACCCATAGTCTTTGCATTTTAACACAATGCTTTACCAGTTGAGGTATAAACCATAAGCTATAAATAGTAAATGAAAAGGACTGGTTGTGCTATATAATAATGTTCTGCAGCTAGAACTCTATGAGAACTATTTCTTATATGCAATATTTCATAGTGTTTTGAGGAACTGATGAAAGTTATTAAGCTTCAACACCCACATAATAAACAGCGTCTCAGATTAACTGATAACACACTGACTGACCCCAACATTATGACTGCAATGTCTCTGAAATCCTTCCTGATTCACTGCTCTGCTTGCTTCACCCCTGATGGTCTTATCATATCAAACAAATACACTGTATTACATTTTTAGGCACACTTTATCCCATTGTTTAGAACATTTAGTACACAGAGTCGTACCATTTTAAATAGAGGGAATTTACAAGGTTTGTTTTGGTTGTGAAGGTAGCACTAGGGCTAAGCTGTTGAGCATGCTCAGTTTGATCTCATGGTCAATGCTAAGGAAGCCATTTGGGGCAGAATTGTTACTCCTGCTCATTATTACTTATTGCAGTGCTATCACATCAAGTTATGGTTTGTTTGAGATGTTTTCCCATTTATTATAGGATGTTTTTATGACAAAGTATTTATTTGAGGGAAAAGGTCTTTATTCAAGCCTTTAGATCTTATTGACTCCTCAGACTGACCTCAGTCAGTACATGACAAATGTGTTATACATCATGTCTCTCTATTATTACCTCGAAAAAGCACAACTTATTCTAATACTCATTACCACAGATAAAAACCTTTGATTATGTTAAAAAATAAATTTGTTGATATTCACAGGTCAAGACCATTGCAGGTACTATTTAAACACGTTTAAGAAGTAAACAGAGAGGTCCACACAGGTTGCCAGGTAACTGTGCTGTGTCTGTTGACATCATCTATAGC
>JAZGTK010019241.1:0-11469 GCA_036877625.1 Ambastaia sidthimunki
CAAGCGTGACATTGACCGTGTCGATTCCTTTACACAAAAGGTCAGATTTGTCTGCGTCCAGTGAAGCATTCAGGATGCTCTTTGGAATGTTTTCATATCATGCTGGGATAACATGGATCATTAGGTCTATGCCAGTTTGAGTATGTGCTGTCATTACTGTGAAATGGCCAGCAAACTAAATATAAAATGCTGATAAATGTTATGCTGATAAAGTAATAGATGAAAACATTGTATTAAATCAAGTAAATGTAAAAAAAAAAAACGTTTTTACAAGTGCACTTTAAAATTGCAGTTTACACTGGTTGTCGAAAATAAAAATGTCATAGCTTGCTCTGCCGCTAGGGGACACTGTTGCGCAGGACGACTTGTTCTTTGTTTCATCAACCCCACCCCCTCTAAAAGTAACAGTTCCTGTCTGTAATGGCAGAGCCAGTCCGAGCTATCCAGCCGCCCATTATAGAGCCATAAATTTATGGCTGAGCAGAAGCATGTCTCACACGATGAGTACAGTCATGCATAAGCTTTCAGACAGTTGACCAGCTCAGAGTGAGTGATTTACACCTGTCCAGTCCAGTAGAAGGGAACTCAGAATGTAGAGAATAGAGAAGTACCATTTTTCTGTTTTTTTTTTTTTAATTAAATATGGGTTGCTGTTGTCATTGTAAAAAAATAAAAAGATATACAGTATAAATGCATAAATAGATGGATTTAAAAAAGAAATGGGAAAGAGACAGACAGACTTATTTGCATGGGGATATTTATACAGATAGACAGAGAGATAAACAGATAAATACATTGTTGTGCCAGACAAACAACACTGTCCTGTACAGAGAGGAAATAACATTTAATACAATGACTGTAATGATATAAAATGATACAAAATAACCATATACACTTCAAACATAGAGAAGTGCACAACACGCAACAAATTGAAGAGGTTTTACCAAATATGCGAAACAAGTACCCGAAAATCGACAGCATCCATTGGACATGTACAGTATTTATAGCACCTGTAATGTGATGAATAGCACTGCATCCAGAACATTTGTAAAGGATGTTAAGATGTGTTAATGTGTAAATGAATAAAAGAGAGAGGAAGGTTTTCCAGGACGGTGATATAAAGTGATTCATTGCACTGTTGATGTGTGTGTACATTGCAGTTCATCATTTTAGGATAAAAACAGAATCTTCTTCTTCATATGTCCGTTTGCACAGCATGAACTTCTCTGGTGCTAAATGTTGTGGCAGGGCCGGTGACAGACACAGGTGATGACGCGACTGTGTTAAACGAGTGTGAGTTTGAGTTTCTCTCCCGTGGTGCTGATGGTGGGTTGTTAGCGTGATGACCAGCAAGCGGCCCACTGGGGGGGCCCCGGATCCTCAATGTGTCACACACACATTGTCATGGAGACGGCACCTTTCAGAGGGTTACTGTTCTGCGTATAAGATAAGCCACTGCGTGTATTAGCATGATAATGCACAAACATTGGCTGTGTTTCCTGTGTTGTACATTAGGTTAAGTGTATAATAGTAGCATCACATCCTGTAGATCAGGCATTCACATACCATTTTTAGTTTAAATATCCAGCTATAATATTTAGTTTTGTTTTAATTTTTTTTAATTTTATGTTAACAACTTCTGCAGTGTCCAAGAACGTTTAGAAGGGAGCTCAGCGTGGGTGTGCTTTCTTCTCATAGACAGAGCTGTGCAGAGATCATTGTGAGGATTTGATGGACATTTCCCAGACGGCGAAAACTGCTATGACCCCTCACCTCAGACATGAAGCAGCCATTTGTTGGCGCCGTGGTTCGAGGGCATTTATGAACTTTCCCACCACTGATTTTCCATCAAAAGTTCAGCGAAAACACATTGGCCACATTGTTTATCAATAAATGCTTGGAATATGGGGTATATACAGCTGTGTGAATACAAGACCACAAAACGCCTTTATAACACATCAAAGATTTCACAATATAGTGCTCCTCTTCTTCCTAATTTTCCTCTCTCTTAGTGGCTCGCTTATCATGCTGTCTGGCTGCATTCATTTCCATGGCAATAAGGCAATAGCAAGGTGACAGGAAGCAGGCATGTTCCGCAGAGCCCCTGCGCAGGAAGTGTCACAATCTCAGCCTTGTGAAAGACAGTGGAGGAAGTGCAGGGTGCTGACTATCTGTGGCACCAGACCAGGTGTGACCCTTATATCTGTCAGTTGACTACCTTTAAAAACTCCACGCCAGATCTCCATGGGCTACAAGACAGCCATGCGTTTCTCTTGGGACGATTGGACATATGCCATCCTGTTCCACAATGAATGGATTCATGGCAACAAATCAGTTTTGACCTTTTAATTTATTTTGTTAAATCGCATTGAAATTAAGTCTGTTTTATATTTTTATACAAATCTGTGGTGACAAGCTTGGTATAGAAAAGGAAATGGGTTTGGTAAATTTAGCGTAATATGAAGAATAAACGGAGAAATTCGAATGAGTTACAGAACAGAAGGCTTTGGAAATGGAGACAACAGAGTGGTATTTTAATTTACAATGAAAGTGCACCAGCATGTATCTGTATGTTTTTGGCCCCGTGATAATTTGTCCCTGGTGATTTCTCTGCCTTGACAAAAATGAAATCAGTAATCTTCACAGTAAAGCGCTAAACACAGAAAGCAAATGTATTGTTATTGTTAAATTGAGATCAGTGCACTTAAGCAGGAGTTTTCTAATGGCACATTTTGGATGTCACCCTTTTTGACACACCTTGTTCAGATCATGCAGAGCATTTCAAATGGCATAAATGATGCCTTCATAGAGCACTTCAGAGGGAGAACAATTTTGGCAATCTTGCTGTAGGGTCATTTCAAATAGACGTGCAAAAAAGATTTTAGTTTTTGAGCCCTGTATCATTTAACACTTGAAAGTGTTCACTCTGGAGAGAATAGGGAAGATCACTTCTAAGTGCTGATTAAGTACTCCACTGATCAGGTCCTTTATTATTGAGATGTGTTAAATCTAGTAGACATTAAAATTGTGTGGCGTGCTGGGGAGTTTCCAAGAATGGTTTAAAACCTGCCCGATAACATTGATCTTTCTTAACACAAAAATAATCCTGTAAATGAATTATATGTAATAAAAAGGGATTGTAATGACTATGATATTGAATTCAGCCAATTAGCAGGAATTAGCAAATCAATGCTGATGTCTTAATTTGTTCCTCTGTTTGTAAAGACCTGAGTTATCATCAAAACATCCAGCTGAAATGGTAATTATCTGATTTTCCATAAATTAAAACATGGAAGAGAAACAAGTTCTGACATTTGTTGGGTCTATAGATGTATGATCACCATCACAAGTCTACAAGAGGAGCCACAAAGCTGTTTAGGAGACAGATTGTCATGTGGTATTAAGAGAAAGAGGGAGACTCTTTAAATTGTTCTGATCTCCAGGGTTTCATGTGAACGTGCCTGTTCAGTGTTCATAGTTTTCACTGACAAAACATTAGATAAGAGCTGAAAACATGTCATTTCCTGTTTAAAATCCATTGGCCAGACCTGTGGTCCCACTCCAAAGGAAATAATGTAACGATCATACGATTGTCTTTACCACCTCTGTGCCTGGATCTTTATGATTTGCATGCATAAACACCGTCATTTTTTGTGAGTAAGAGAGCTCATATCTGAAAGATTCTCACATTGTCAAGATAGAATTGCCACTCATAAAGAACATATAAATTACCACATAATGATGGTAATCCATACATTTCAATAAGTATAAGTACAAAGAAAATAAGTATAAGAGCAGCAACAATTAACTTCTAAAATAGTAGCTAAACCATTTCAAAGTCGTACCATTTCAAGTTTGTAAACTGCAAAGTAAATGTCGGAAATAGCAACTGGTGAAGAAAATGGCCAGCTTTCTCTTAGGGATTCAATGAATATATTTTGAATAAATTCAGCGGCAAAAACAAAACAAGAAAACAAACAGAGGAGTTCTGAAAGCCCCGCGATAAATATTTATTATCGCACTGAGACTTAAGCATGTTTGTTTGACTATTGACCTACAAAAATGCATCGTCTACTAAGCGCACATTCATTTGCCCTCTGCGTCCCGTTTATTTCACACCCTCGCATTATCTGCGACAGTTACACAAGCAACCACAGGGAAATCTCACTTTTTTTTTAGATTTGTCACTGCCATCATTTTAAATAATCAACTCAAGCCAATGCAGATGGCTCTGACAGTCAGCCGTGACCGTGAATTTCTACAGCCTCTTGTTGCATGAAAAGATCTGCACAGTTTGATAAAAGCAGGCACGGATGCTCATGTAGTGTTTTTTGTATCTGATACAAGTTTTTTTTTTATTGCACTACAGTGAACTATTTTAAACTGTCTTTAAAGGGATGCACAATGCGATTCTGTGGGGATTACAATTATACATCACTATTTTTTTAAACAACAAAGCTCCAGAGTTATTTCAAAACCAATGTAAAAAACAAAACAAACAAGCAAAAAGGAAATATGATTAAAGGGGACGTTGTAGCAGACGTCCTTCAAGTTCTATTAAGATGCATCACATACCCTGCACCAAATAAAGTATGCATGCATTTTCATATTGCATGCTATCTTTAATGCTGCCAAAGGCAGTAAAATATTCAGCTTGGCTTGCTTGCTTTCTGTACATGGAATTCACTAATTGAACTAGAATAAAAAATAAAAAAGGCTTTTCTAGTAATTATTTGGCCAATTAAAAATTAAACAAATATAACTTTATATAACATTAACAAACTGGGTCAATGCTTTTGATGTTATATTATACATGCTTGTGCATCTTTTGCTTTCAAAGGGTACAGCTTGGCCAATTTTATGTAATGATTCAATTGCCTCTCAGATCTCCTTCAACAGCAAAAGAATTTGTAATGCTTTAGTCAATAAGTTCAATAAGCAGCATTCTTATCTTTGAGGAACCTTTGGAAAAAACTGTGTTTCTGTCACGTGCTCATGGGGGAATACAGAATCTGAATATAATATTTTTGTAATGTTTTTTAGGATATGAAGAGATTTTCAGCACTATACGTTGTATATTGTGAGCTTAGGTGGCTTAACTTTTCACTGTTCAGAATAATTAAAGGTGAAGTGTGACATTTTACTGTTTTCCAACAGATTCCAAAAAACTCCCCTCATCTGCCATTGGCCAGAGAAAACAGGTGGCCCCGCCTCAAACTCTCACCATTAGTTTGACCTAATGAGGATACTGTAAAGAACAGTATGCATTGTGAAATATTGCATTCTACTGATTTAATGTAGTACCCACTGGTTTATAGTCATTTCATTTTGATAAAAAGTGTTCATGAACGGTTAATTTCTTCAACAGCAGACTACAAGGGTTGAGTACACGAGGTGATGTTCCTGCCCTGCTCCCATCAGTAAAAAGTTGGTGATGCCTACATCAGAGCAAAGCCGTCACAAGAAATCTTCCTCTCTTCTGATCAAAGATGTAGGTGGGAGTTTAGTAAATCTTACTTCACCAAACACAAACCGATCGGAGTGACCCTTTGAGGAAAGCAACTTCAATAATGATACTAATGTTAGGCTATAAACAACATACACTAGTTTTGTTTTAAGACAACCTGTTGCACACTTGTTGCAGTAATTTAAAGTTTAAATGACTGATAAGAATTTGAAAGGATTGTTAAGGTACTGAGACTGTATAAATGTCTAATGTCTCAGTGTCTTTTAGTAACCTGCCAGACCATAGCATAGTCACTCTGGCATTCTCTTGAACTCTGACATTATAAAGTAAAGCAAGCAATTAAATTTTCTTTCCTTTTGCTTTTGTCTATCATGGGAATTTAATGGCATGGAGTGGGTAAGGAAAGCATTTTAATTGAATCTTCTCTTATGTGCGGATGTAATCTTGGTGCATTTAAGACAAAATTTCTCATTTAATACAAAACTGATATGAAAAGAAAAAAAAATTCAATTACACTGTGCATCACTGCCAGATTTCTGTTGTCTAAAAATCAATAGTCATTTTTAGTTGATCATAAATAATCTCATTCCACAAGACCTTTGTTTGATACGGGTTCAAATTATCAACATGATTACTGTTGTACACTTCACAACAATAATGTATCTGCTTATATATATTTTTTTTTTACAGGAAATAAAAACATGTTTGAAATGCAACCAAATAAGAATTAAACAAAAGACCAAAATATAATGTGATTCATATGAAGAACATGAAAATTGAGCAGTCTTTAATTAGTTATTCATATCTGACCTAACCATTTAAAAACATCTTGTGTGCTTGGTTTCAATAGAGGGACACTTTTAATCTAAAGAGCTAGAGTGATGATCCGCTACTGAGTCCTGAATGCTAACAGAGGTGTGTTGCTAACACTGGCTGTCTTTTATTTTCTTACAGGTGAGCTTGGGGTAAACACAGACACTGGGTCAGCTCAAGGTAAACACAGTTGTGCCAAAAACACAGACTGGCTCATCTCATTTTCCACAGGGAAGGTTTGGCAGTGCTTTTGGCTTACGCCTATTTTAATCCTCATTTTCCAGCATTCTTCAGAGTTTTAACTTCCCACTCCGGTTCAAGTGTGGCACAACTGATAACACAGAGCCTGAGGTGACTGTGTGCGTGATTCTGCTCATACTCCACTGGTTGTCTCATTTTTAAGACTTGCCAGAACTTACCGTCTGCGTTTTGTGCGGTGCGACTCTGTCATGCGTTTGAGTAAGTGATTAGACACTTGTGGTGAAAGTCATGCGCAAAAAAACTACCACACTACTCTGTGGTTACCAAGGTAACCAGAATGGATTGGCTGTGATGCAGTTTGACAAATTTTAAATGCTTATTATTCCTCCTCACTGAAACAACTCTGCTTTGGAGCCCTCAGGGACCAGAGATGGTGGAAAGGTTATAAACAGTGGCATGCTTTGGTTCGCACATCTTAGCTGCAACATCATAGGCGCTTATCTGGCCCCGCGCCCTTGCTGAAAAGCTTCTGTCATTCCTTTTTGTGCTATCACAAGTAAACTCCCTCGGAGCGACTGTATGTGACTCCGTACTCATTGAGTCTGAGCCGAGCATGCACACACCTGTCTCGCGGCTGCTCTGCGCCCGAGCATTCACATGCCATTTTATACAGTAGCGCCTGACAAGTTCTGACATTTTGTCAGAACCAAAAGTTCTCTATTCTGGAAGAGTCTACCATATGTAGTGCATCTGTTTTTATGCAAAGCAAGCTTCACAGTGGCATAAACAGAGCTAAGACACTTCAAGCGTCAACGCTAAAAATACAAGCGAAAGGCTGAACGTTAATCACCCTGCAGCTAATAAATGTGCTACTTCAGGAACGTGATTTCATACAATCATAGATAATATCGGAGACATGTTGTCTGTCTAATTGCGATTGTGAGTTGTAAAATAACTGGTGGCAGTATGTTTTATTGCCCTGGCTCGGGAGGCTGGTGAGAACATCTGCCTAATTGTTTTGTGTCATCACAGGGCCGTCGCATGCTCATTGTAGAATTAGCAGTGACAGTGTTTGCTCTGAGAGAAAGTGACATGTTGGCTCTCGCTCGCCACACCTCAGCATGCGGGCTCCGCTATCACCTCAGGTAGCCTAGCAAACACTGACTGAATCTCTAAATGAAACGCACAGCAACCAGTTTTATTCAGATATACGTTAGCCAGTGCCGCGAGGGATCTTCTGTCTCATAAACTTCTCATTAAGGGTTTATTTTGCTGGTTGGGCTGCTGGAGAGAGTCAGGTCTGTGGAAATGTCCACCAGCGCACGCCCGGTGCAAAGGGAATTTCACAGGAGCGTATGAGACATAAAAGGCACTTTTCCTTCTCTTAGCTGGGAGCAGGAATTAGCTTCTGCAGTGGCGCAGGTTCACTGAGCCATAGGTGCATTCTGCTTAATTCATGCAGTGCCATCTGAAGCCACTGGAAGCTGGAATATCACATTGTTATTTTAAGCCTGTGTCTGACTGTACAATGAATGCATATTATACTGTTACTGGTACAGTGTGAAATAGCTTATGATTATAATTGCCATGGTGTATATACACTGGACAAACAGCAAAGATGAGTTATGATATCAGATGATTCATTGTAAAACAATGCAATAAAAATTATGCCTGGCATACGTTTTGCATTGCCTGTGACGTTCATGTATCCATTTCTTTAAAATCGTGTTGTGTCAGTTTTGGCAGATACTGGTTTGGAAAATGACTTTAATAAAGTATAAAGGGCAGTAATTATGTTACCAGGATAGACAGGTGAGAAAGATAAACTCTGTTGTTTATGTTGTGCTGGCCAATATAGCAGTTGTTTTGGACTTTGACATCTATGTGGACGTATGTGGTTACCAAACATATACTAGAAATTGTGATATATGTGTATATATATATATATATATATATATATATATATATATATACGCATATGTACAAGCCCTGAAGAGGTTAGCTGGTGAGGCTGAGAGTTGGTGTTGGTTCCACTAATGAAGAGCAAGAACTGAGAAGCAATAACGTTTGGACGGGCAAGAACTCTTCTTGTGGAGAGAAGCGGGTTCGAGCCATGCTGGATGTTTCTTTTTTTAAACTGCATGGAGGATCTAGCCAGAAGGGAGTATGTTTTGCACAGAAACATGCTGAAAAAATAAACCTCATGTTTGTTTCGGGTGCTGCTTGTTTTGAAAAGCCTCATTTAACTCTGACGCTCCTCAGTTCTTGTACAATCATTTCAACACATCTGTGTTCAATGCAAGTTAGTATTAAACTTCACCTGAAGTGGAAAAGTGGAATGCCTTTTTAATTACTTTTCTGAAATACCAAAAATATCTCTTCTCATGTAGACCAAATTAAAATTGACAGAAGCAATTATGCATTGACAGAGTATAATATGTTGTGTTGGCAAAACAAGCCAAACTCAATTAACCTGAAATAATATGTTGTTTCTTTCCGTGTGAAAACAACCATTAGCTGAGTCCCCTCCTCTCATAGACGGCTTAAGCAGAAGAGACGAGATGGAGTGGGACATGTTCATATCTCCTTATCTTATCATATGCCTTTCAGCCTAGGAGGCAGGGAATGCATGGCTTAACAGTAAAAGAGGGTCAAAATGTATAAAAGATGAGGATATGGGTCATTTAAAGTGACTATCACTGGCTCCGCCACACTATCTCCTTATGAAATCCATTCGTGTAGATAAAGTATAAAGGTCTCTGGAGAGTAAGTAAGGGACGTTTTGCTGTCTGCGCCATCCCAATCGTCTCTTCTCCAATCCCATAATGCAGTGCAAACATCTCTCTAACTGTTATTTTTTTTACGTCTGGTGACTGCGAACGCGTTGCTGAGTGGATAAAAGGAGGTTTTTGTTGAGAAAATTGTGACTAATGAGTGCATCGCGGCCTTTGTAATTTTTCATTTGATAAGCACTCGTGCAGATAAGGGCCACACAAACTGGTAGTCGTAGATCATTCTCTATAACAAGAGCTTCATTGTACATTAGCGATTTATCTGTAGGCGGTTATTATACATTGGAGTTCGATATAGGCTTTTTCCTGATAGGATTTAAAATCCATGCTGGCTAGCACGCATTCGGTTCGATGGTAGCCCTGCTGCGCGCAAACTTCTTGCTAAGTGACGATTATCATTTGTTTCCCAGTGAGTCTGTAAAGGAGATTGCACCCTAATGTTCTTATCCAGAAGGGCTGTGTCTTCGAACTTCAGTAATTTACTAATGGCTCTAAATGAACCGTTCTTCTCCCGGCAAAGACATTAGACTTGTCTGGTTGGTTTGCCACCCACACCCCCATCCCCCCCGTGGTGAAGAAGACCCTTATACTCCATCCCACACTCTGCCAGCTCTCTCAAGGGCTGGGCCTTCCTGTGAAGAGCCCCCGAGCAACACACAAACCTGCTTAATGATCTCTGCAAGCACTACTGGTACCTTAATTGGTCCATGCCACATTTTTCCCTTAATAGAGATTTTGTGAATAGACCCTTCACTCCTCAAGGGCAGGTTTGGAGTGTTTAACACTCTAGAAAGTGATTAATCTTTGCATCTGTTTAAGGGGAAAGTGAGCTCAATGGGAGGCATTTTAGAGATGTGGAGATGTCTGTTCTCCGGAGGACAGCCCACTTTGATCAGTTTTAAAATTATAATTTGATGGTGTATTTTAACACTCAGTGATATGACATTGGTATATTAACATACTGAGAGTTTTACAATGTGTCCTTTAAAGGATTATATCCAATTGCACCTTTGTCTTTATCTGATCTTGTCTGGTGGTTAATCTTATCATTCTTTGCTTAGGTTTTGATTTTTCATTTTGACTATATTAATAAACTAAAGAATGCAACACAACAAAACCAACAGCAATTTTGGAGCCATGATGCTGTGACATGCTGTGATGCTTATGCTGGCAATGTGAGTTCAAATTTGACTTGCAACATTTCACTTTCTGCTTTCTTTTTGCTCCTCATCATTTCATGCTCTCTTTACACTTTATTTCTTAATGGGAAAAACATTAAAACTAATTTATAGGCAATAAAAGATAATAGCCTATTAAAAGGAATAGTTCACCCCCCAAAAAGTCTGTCATTGTTTACTCTGTTAAAGTCTGTTAAACTCGCATGACTTCTGTAGAACACAAAAGGGGGATTTTTTAAAAATGTGCTGGCGCTTTTCCATACAGCTACAATGAATGGGGACGAAAGCTTTGAAAAAGGTTGCAAGAGGATAAAAGTACTATAAAAGATTCACAGAAGTTGTGTACTCTATTCCAAATGTAGTTTTCTAAAGTCGAATGATAGCTTTGAGTGAGAACAGGACAGAAATTAAATTAGTTACTTACTGAAAATCTTAACATTCACCCTAACTGTCTGTTGCGTGTTCATTAGAGTTAATGTGAGTAGTAGCTATGTCTGATTTGTGATTTTTTTTTTTGAGCAAATTATTAAAAAAACGCTTGTGCATCAACTTTGTAAATGCTTCAAAAATGTCACCACCATAACATCTGGAGATGATGTAGCAAACAAATGCTTGGGGCAGAAAAATCTTCTGCAAATAAGCTTAAAGAAACTTGACTTCCTTGCACGAGGAGCTTATTCGTCACTTCTGACTCATTGAGGAAAGGGAATGACAAATGTCAGAAAACATTTATGCTAAGCATCTGCTCCAGCAGTCAGGCCAAAGGCAAAAATTAAGGAGCCAAATATAAATAAATAAGCTGTAGTGGTCAGAGGGCATATGGAAAGTCATTGGAAAGATGCTGTTGACTGAGCAGAGATTTGTGTTGCCTGGGAATGTCACTTGGCGGCCTGGGGTGATGTCAGCTGTCAGTTTAGCCATGTTCTGCTGTGCTGTGCACATGTCCACAAGGTTGAGCGTCAAAAGAACGTCAATCAGACAAATGTGTAACTTGAATGTTTTGTCACCAGTAGGTGTG
>JAZGTK010019242.1:0-11468 GCA_036877625.1 Ambastaia sidthimunki
AAATTCCCATTGGCCTTGGCAATACAGTAGTTAAGGATGTTCCTGAAACGAAATAAATAATTTTTGTAGATTTCGCCACGTTTTCGGTCACCATGTATAATTTTATTATTTTAATCTATGTGTTACGGAGTCATTGCGAAATCGTACAACGTCGGCTTAAACTGCTACAGTAAATCGTTGCCGCGTCACTCAAAACGGAAGCAAGGGCGAGTGGGTTTTCTACCTTCATCTGAAACTTCTTTGCGGTCAGGTGCATCTCTGACACTTAGCCAAAAGATTAAATACATGCACCTGTGTGACGCACCACTAGAGGACATCAATGCATAAGAAATAGCCATATGTTAACCATACAAACTGAGTAGGTTGCTGCATCAGAATAAGAAAACGAGACTAGATCGAGACTCGTTAGTGTTGGCAGCTTTTGTGTTGTTAAGATTTAAGAAAGTAATAATACTATTTTAATAACCCAATTATAATGCAATGTCAATGTATATAATAATTATGATGCCGGTTTGATGCAAAACATGCGCCACGCTGCAAGAAACCATGCGTAAATACTGTTACGCAATACATATTCATGAGCTGAACTGGAGTTGCATGTTACTGCAGAGGAGAGAGAGACCCTGTGTATAGTGTCAAGCCAACAGGAACAGCGGTTTAAGCCATCATGCGTGAGATCATATGGTAAGAGGGGGGAGTTAATGGTTCTCTGACAGATCGGGGTTTATTTGGGATCGTAGTTTCTGCAGTTTGAGCGTTTACTGTCTGGTCTGTATTAGAGTTCATTGCATCCATGCATAAGTATTTACTCGACCACCATCAGGGTCATTGGCTCTGTGTTTGCTGAACAGTAAGTCTTTGTTATTTTTATTCGCGTTTAACACCAATCCTGCGGTAAACCCCTTACTTAAAAACTTTCATTTTTTAATTTTTGTCTTTGAAATGTGTTTTGCAACGATCCTGTAAACATGTTCATTTGCTTAAAAAACACACTTTACAGTAAGCATTACTTTAAGAAACTTCCGCTTTTGCAGTGTTTCTTAAACATGGATATTTTTAAGTTTTGTCCTGTAAATTGTTTGACGTACAGTCGGAAACAAGTTAATGGGTGCGTTGATTCAGTTTGCGCTATTTAGACATTTTTCAACTCGTTTGGACGTTTTTGTTTGTCAGTAGGTTAACACATTTTGCTTCCTGCTTTTGTTACTTCCTTTGCATAAAGTGAACGTTAAGTCACATTAGATGGTGTTATAACAGTATACAGGAAATATCTGGAAATGAAGTTTCAATGGTATTTAAAACACCAGATGCAATTCATAGATCACCAAGAGCTATATTTTTATTCATGAAATACTTTAATGACTGAAAATGATTTTAAAATACTGGTACATGTCTAGTTCATATTAACAACTGTTTATGCTTCTATTAATTTAGTACTGGTTATGGAACAGCAAACCAGTGATGATGAACCACCGGTAGTTCATAGAGAGGATAACAAGAGGAGAAGGAGGAAAATGAAAGCATTTACATCTAACTCGGCTGTAACAATGGATCAAATAGCTGTTGAGTTTGTACTTCCCACCACCAACAAAAACAGCAAGAGTCCAGACACGATACAACTGGATGTGACTGGGAACTGGACGGTAGAGCAGGTGAAAGTTCAGCTCTGGCACAGAGCGGTAACCACTAAACTATGCCCTGAATTCTACCAAAAATATACTCCAGACCACTGCATCCTGCTCTACCAGAAGAAAGGCAACTGGTACGAGATCTATGATAAGCAGCAAGTGTTCCAAACCCTTGATTGCATCCGTTACTGGAAAGCCTTAAGGAAAGAGATTGGAAAAATTAATCTGGTTATTAGGCCGCAACCATCTGAGGATTCTCTTCAGTACCAAAGGTTTCTGAACCATCTAATCGGATATGACGTTACAGATGTTAGCAACGTTCATGACGATGAACTGGAATTCACACGAAGAAAGCTACTGACTCCCCGGAAAATTGAGCTGTGTGATAGAGATCTCAAACTCTATTCAATGGATCCTTGGATAACTACAAAGCCTCTACCTGAATACTTACTGAGCAAAATAAGTAACTGTCACATTCTGGTGGTGATACACAAGGACACAACAAGCCAGACCATCAAAGTGTCTATAGATGATACACCAGTTCAGGTACTTCAGAACTTCTTTGCCAAGATTACTAACAAGCGAGCACTTCTAGGCATACCAGATGACGTCAGTGAATCTGATTTTGTCTTGAGGGTTTGTGGAAGAGAGGAATACCTATATGGAAACTATGCCATTAAAGACTTCCATTGGATCAGACAGTGTGTTAAAAATGGAGAAGAGATCCATCTGGTTTTAGAGCACCCCCCAGACCCAGAACAAGATGTGGTCAAAAGAGAGGACTGGTCACAGGTTGATGACTGTACTGGTGTAGCTGGCACTCATGAACAATTGACTATCACTGAAAAAGACCATGAGAAAGTGTTCACCATATCTCTTTGGGATTGCAATCGGAAATTCAGGGTAAAGATCTTGGGAATTGACATTCCAGTACTTCCACGTAATCCAGAGCTGATTGTGTTTGTTGAGGCCAGTATTTTCCATGGGCAGCAGTTGCTGGCCCAAGAGAGGACATCCTCCAAACCCTTTACAGAGGAGGTGCTTTGGAACACCTGGCTGGAATTCAGTCTAAAGATTAAGGACTTACCTAAAGGAGCAAGACTTAGTCTGCAGGTGTCTTGCGGAAAAGCACAGAGTCAGGCTTCAAAGGAAAATGACAGCAAAAACAAGAGCCGCTTGTTGTACTACGTCAACCTGCTACTGGTGGATCACAGGTCCCTGCTCAGACAGGGGGAGTTCATTTTACATATGTGGAAGATGCCAGAGAAGAATGAAGATAACAGCAGTGTTAATGCAGATAAACTAACATCTGCCACAAATCCAGATAAGAACAGTTCAATGGCTGTTGCTATTCTCTTGGACAAGTACTGCTACCCTGTGGCTCTCCCCAAGAGCAAGGATTCTCAAGATGCCTCAGAAATGGAAGGAGAACGAGGGCAGAGAGAGATGCCCAATCATCTACGAAAACAGTTTGAGCAGATTATTGCTACTGACCCTCTTCATCCCCTCAGTGCTGAAGATAAAGAATTGCTCTGGCACTTCAGACAAGAATGTATGCGAGATCCCAAAGCATATCCTAAGTTTCTGTCTTCTGTTAAGTGGGGCAAACAAGAGGCTGTTAGTATAACACACCGACTGCTGGAGCGAAGTTCTGTATGGGACCGAAGTTTACTTGATGTGGGTTTGGCTTTACAATTATTAGACTGCCACTTCTCAGATGAAAATGTGCGTACTATGGCTGTCAGAAAGTTAGAGACTCTGGGAGACGATGATGTCCTACGATACCTCCTGCAGCTTGTTCAGGTAGGCTTTTGGCGAATATTTACAACATGCTGTGGTTGGTTTTGCATAGCTATTTAAACATACTAACCACATTAACAAAGAAATTTTAGTATGGTATTAAAATTAGTTGAAGTAAAATATTTACATACGAGGAACTGACAGTTAATGTGTCACTGACCTAATGTGTGATTGGTACAGTATTATGTAAATGGGTTTTCTACAAAACTTTTTATGGAAGTCAACAAATGTTAATGTAAATGTTGTTGTTTTTATGAAGGCTGTGAAATTTGAACCATACCATGACAGTGCCCTTGCCAGGTTCCTTCTTAAACGTGCGCTAAGGGTAAGTAAAACCCCTTAGTAATTAAGACCCTCTTATTCCTATTATTCCTTATTCCTGTAATTATTATATATACTTTTTGCTCTTAGTAAGTGTTTGCAAAATGTATGTAGTGTCATCTAGTCAGCCATTATTCCAGTCATCATCTTCCAGAGTTATCTAGTGATCTGGCATTTTGAACATGTCAATTTTTTTATAATTTCCCTGGTTTTATCTTTTCTCCATTTTTTAAAAAAATTGTATATAAATAAATTTGAACTTGAACTAAGAGTTAGTAGAACCACTGAACCCACAACAGCTTGAATCTTTGTCCAGTAGTATCATTTACATTTATGCATTAGCAGGGCTACAGGAGAGTTGTTTGTAAATGTTTTTATTTACTTCTTTGCAGAGCAAGCGAATTGGCCATTTTCTGTTCTGGTTCCTCAGAAGTGAAATTGCTCAATCCATGCATTACCAGCAGAGGTATGCAGTAATTCTTGAAGCGTACCTCCGTGGCTGTGGTGAAGCTGTGCTGCAGGACTTCAGCAAGCAGGTGGAGATTACGGAGGCCTTGCAGAAAGTCACTCGTGAAATTAAGCAAATGTCTGCAGAGAAGTATGACGTTTCGGCACAAGGTGATGACGACAGCCATTATATGTCCTTACTGTTTTCCATTAGACAATAAATGTAATCTGGTGGGAACTTTGTAGTTGTTTCTCAGCTGCGACAGAAATTGGAGGGTCTGCAAATGTCAGGGTTGCCAGAAAGCTTTAAAGTGCCTTATGACCCAGGCCTACGGGCAGGAGCACTTGTGGTACGTAAAAAAAACAAACTAATAATACTACTGTAATCCACTACAAATTAATCCACTAAAACGTTAATAAATATTGTTATAAGACCCTGCTTGTGCAAAGCCCACATCTTGTTGTCACTTGTTCGATACTGTTTTTTTGTAGACTGAACAATGCAAAGTAATGGCATCCAAAAAGAAACCCCTTTGGCTACAATTTAAACGAGCTGATCCCACCACCTTGTCGAGTGACACAATTGGAATCATCTTTAAAGATGGGGACGACCTTCGTCAAGATATGCTGATATTACAGGTGGGCATGATCACCATTTAAATGCATACTATCATCAACCACATTATTAATGTTGTTTAATAGTGTGTTTTTCCACAGATTTTGTTAATAATGGAGTCTATTTGGGAACTGGAGTCCTTGGATCTTTCATTGTTGCCATATGGTTGTATTTCCACTGGAAATAAAATTGGTAATGATAGTTTTTGTATTTAAAATAATGTTTTGAAAAGTAGCCAATCAGATAACAGATAATTATATGGATACAGTGTAAGCCACAGAAGCTAAAAAATACAATAGTGATCATAAAATAACAAATTCATAAAGACTTAAACTGTTCTTCTTTTAGGAATGATTGAAATTGTGAAGGATGCCACTACTATCGCCAACATTCAGCAAAGTACAGTTGGAAACACTGGTGCTTTTAAAGATGAAATTCTCAGCCAGTGGCTTTATGACAAGTGTGTGAGCGAGGACAAGGTACGTTATTTTCATTTGTGTTTTCTGAACATACTAAAGAGGAAGGAAACGCCTCACTTCCTGGTTCAGTAGGGTCTTTGTTTGAGGGTGGTTGCTTTTGTGAAGACCAAACATAGCATTTGCACCCTTCCAGTGTCCTATTTTTAATCTTTCCTGTAAATGTCATTGCGCGCATTGCTTGATGTAAATATATTTAGTTTACTTGATGGAAATATCTAGTAAAAAATGTACTGTTTATAATATGTCATTTTTCCATCCCCAACCTATTCCCCTTTTCAGCACCAGCAGGCTGTAGAGCGCTTTGTGTTCTCGTGTGGAGGGTATTGTGTGGCAACCTATGTCCTGGGCATTGGCGATCGTCACAATGACAACATTATGATAACAGAGACGGGTAAATTCTATTTTAAAAGACTTTCGTTTAGAATGATGCAATTTGACCAATAATCAGATTGGTTTGATACTCACACACTGTGTCTACACTTTAACTGGTGCTGGTGGCTCATTTTACTGGTGCTGGTGGTTTGTCCGTAGTCTATGAAATCCAGCTTGTATACTTACAGTGCAGATGTAGCTCAATGTGTGATTGGTGGTGTTCAAAAATGGTTTCATTTTTAGACAAAATGTATGTGTTTTTAACCAGGCAACCTCTTCCACATTGATTTTGGACACATACTTGGAAACTACAAGAGTTTTCTGGGAATAAGCAAGGAACGAGTACCTTTTGTCCTAACTCCTGATTTCCTTTATGTGATGGGCACAACCGGCAAAAAAAGCAGCCCTAATTTCCTTAAATTTCAGGTATATACATGTACTTGATATTCTTAACCTCAATATACACCTGTAACTGCAGATTGTTTTCATAATCTTTCTCACGCACACAGAATGTTTGTCTGAAGGCCTACCTGGCTCTGAGGCACCACACCAACCTGCTCATCATCCTGTTCTCCATGATGCTGATGACTGGCATGCCTCAGCTGACCAGCAAGGAAGACATAGAATACATACGTGAAGCGCTGACGGTCGGACGCACCGAGGACGAGGCCAAACAACACTTCCTGGACCAAATCGAGATCTGTCGAGACAAGGGTTGGACGGTGCAGTTCAACTGGTTCCTACACCTGGTGCTCGGCATTAAACAAGGCGTAGAGAAACGTTCAGCTTGAGCGTGCCATCAAACCTGCATGCAGAAGATATTTTAGTTACTTCATGAAGACACAAAACTGTCTTATTTAAAGCGTTCGACTGCATTTTAAGATGAAGAATTTCTCTTTAGATTTTTTTTTATGGAGGTAAATAACGTTTACTTTGCATTGTGCTGTTCTGTAAGCTTTTGAGGTGCAGTTTTGATACAATCATGGGTATTTCCACTGTAATACAATAATGTGCTGTCAGTCTGCCTCCCCCATTTAAATACGCTTTGCAATTCAAATGTGCACCAAGTAATTATTTGTTTTTTTAGCCGCTGGGAGTTTCGTGGACAAATTAAGAGTGTCCTTAATTTTAAGAATATCTGAAAAGCAAGATTACCATTTCTTGAGGTGTGAGATCAAAACATGCATCTGTGATATTGTGTATAACTGGAGAGATGGCAAACTTTGTTAAACAAAGTCTAACAGAGCACAGCTTTTGCCTATTAACACATATCAACTTGATTTTTTAAAATATAGCTTATATTTAATGATTTTTATATTAAATGCTTTATAAAATAAACAGTGTCACGATAATTATTTGTCATCATTTTAATAATACGGTCGTCCAACCTCTTACCTCATGTCTGACAGATTATTAAATATGAAACACTGTAAAATGACCTGAACACATGACGTGAGATCTCATTCAAACCCTGTGAGATACTTTAAGGTTTCTTCATCGATTATTGTGGTAAATTTACCTCAAGTTAATAACATTACTCACTTAAAATAAGTCAGTCAGGTTATCAGTCATTCAGCGCGAACTACCGTTCCCGATTCCCGCCGTAGGCGCTGTTTCCATGGTTACTTCAGTCACGTGACCAGGCGCGGGATGACAACCGTCAATTATTACCGTATGTCTGCTTTTTATTTAATGTTTATAAAGTATTTTATTATTATTAAACAAATATAGATATATTAATGACAATATAAATATATATTTAGATATTTTCTGTCATAAAGTGATACTGATAATCAATCAAATATCTGATACAGATCGATTCACAGATTAGCATCATGATCAACAGAATGGATGAAAATGAAGACAAACACACAATCTGTATCATGTGAGTTTTCACTTGACACAATAGACTGATGAACAGATATTAACCTGTGAAGAAGTCAAATTTAATTTGTACGATATATATATATACAAATTAAATTAAATTTTTTCGCAGGTATCATATCATATCATATATTTATATGTTGTTGTATGATGTAACTGTTATGCAGCTACATGCTGCTATGTTATATAGTTATTTATTTATTATTTATGTAGTAAATAAGAAATGACCCTGCTGAAAAACGTCTGGTTATGTTTAACCAGCATTGCCAGGCTTAGTGGCCCAACTTAAACCAGCAAAGACCAGCCAACCAGTTTAGGCTGATGTTTTTTATTTCAGCAGGGAAAATGTTTTTTCTACGGTTTTCAGTGGATGTTGAAAATGAATTGTCACCTGTTGTATGGGCACACTTAAGACTTGAGCCTTTTTGTAGGACAGAATGACCTTCCAAAGAAACATTGTTGAGAATAATGCCAAGAAGAGGAAGTTGTAGAAAGCTTTCATTGAGACTTCCTCTGCTCAGTTCTCTTGAGCTGCTGAATGCCCCCTTGTTTATAAAGAACAGTTTATTTGTATTGACTGGAAGAGTTTAATTTATAACAAGAGTTTAAATATACTTCTAGCCACATGTTTAGCCTGCAGAAAGGATAAAGGTGGTAGACGTTTTAAGCCTGTAATAGTTTCAGTAATGGAGACAAGATTCTTGCTCAAGTCATAAAAAGATACAACTTTAATCTTACATGTTTATATTTTTGAATATACCATTATTACAATGACAAATTAGTTGTTTTTATCTTACTGTACGTATCTAATTTTCAATTCATGGAGCAGCGCTGTGGATTCTGAATGCATTATACAATAGGGGTTTGTACAGGAAGCTCAAACAATAGAGCAAATCTGAAATGTAACTCCTGTTTCACACCTCAGTGTTTAAGTATTTACTGCTGACAGAAACAAACACAAAACAGGCCCTTTAAACCAATAGTTAGACTGTTGTTCAGTTCTAACTCCGTATGTTCGGATTAAAAGGATAGTTCATCCCCAAATTTTCATTCTTAGTGCTAACTATTCCTTTAAACCAAAAAGTGCTAATACAAAGTCTTTGTATGGCTGTAGCGATATGGAGGAAAATTAGCATTAGATCATGTATCGTATGAATGAATTAGCACAGTCATGAACTTTAATTTGTTTAATTTCCATTTTAAATTCTGGTTTACAAAAAGCAGTAAAGTGCATACATTTCTAGGGACAGTAAATTGAACAGTTTATAAACATAGTCACAAAAGGCAAGAGTTAAGGGCAAGGGCTAGCTTTGCTGTGATTGGTCTGCCAACTCAAGAGTTCGCAAACAATTTTATAACGCATCTGGGATTGATTCATCACATGGCCCACATTCATCATGCAAGATTTTCCTGAATTAATATACAGGAAATAATTTGTTACCAACACGTGTGTGCTGATTTAGGAATACGTAAAGTTTTAAATTACAGACACACTATCCTAACCCAAGCAAAAAAGGAAGCTGCATTAACTCAGATATCATCTCGTCTGCTGTCATGGCAACCACTGACAGGCTTAGTGTTGGAATTCTGGAATTCTGGTGGCTTTCCAATCAGCCAGTGTAGTTTCGTTTCCTCTGTGTCAGCAGTAAAACACTGGACAGATTTTGACTGGCACAGCCGGAACCTGGTAACCCAGAACCGGGATCGTACACAGAGATTATGTGCAAAGAAAATGAGAAGCAGAAGTGATATTCCAGCTGATTCATTCAAAGTGTGGAAGCTCATGGAAAGTGACTTCTGGTTTCCGCCACAACAGCTTTGAAAAACCATAATGAAGAAATGAACACACAACACACAAAACTATAATCACAGATTAGAGAATAGAGTAAAGAGGAAGGATATACTGTGCATGAGGCTGAGTATAAGTAACAGTACTTTTAAAAACAACAGACAACATTTAACTTACGTAATGTGATGAGTACATTTCATTTGGGCAACTGGATTTAATATTTAATATTGAATATACATACATTCTGAAACACTGTTTCAGTTGTTGATATATGCCGTCTTGTTTTTTAGCTAATACACAAGAGTGAGACTGTTATACTGTACACAAATAGTCAAGACTGCACAACTGATATGAAAATTACAGCAGTACAACCCAGGGTTTGTTACTTTGCATACATTCACCTAGATGGAAGTTTATGTCTGCACTGCTAAAGATAAGAAGCCGGACAGGTGTACGTTATGGAGGTTATCCACAGCAATAGACAAACCAGCAGGTTAAGACGTTAGTGATCCATCTACACCATTAGTCTGGTGGGTGGATTAACAGTCATGACTCTGGCCCGGCCTGGAATGCTCTGATTGTGTGTGCGTATGTGTGTTGTGCTTGTAACTGCCCAGCTAACAGGAAACGTTCTCAGAACATTGGCTAGCATTCCCTAAAAGTTCAGACAAAGTTATCAAAAATGTTCTTGCAGTAACATTTGTAGACTGTTCTTTAACGTTATATATGTCATACATATAAAAAAGGTTATTCTTTTAAACGTTTTAAAACGTTCCTACTAACTAAAATGGTTAGCTGGGTGGGAAGAACACTGTGGAAGGACATGAATAAACCAACAGAAGTGCAAATATAGACAGAAGATTAAACACTGACATTATATTAAGAAGAAACTCACACATGCGACATTCCTGTCAGATCAACGAGGTCTCTGTTCATCTGAAACTCATTTACAGAGGTAGTTTATAGCATTGAAAGGTTATAATCTTAAACATAAGGCATACATACAATACATGATCAAACTTTCTTCTTCTACAGTCTTCTACAGTCTTTCATATAATAAGTTCAGTCTTCATTTTCTGCTGTTTCAAGGCTTGTTGGTACGTTTAGCCAGCAGGTTATAAAGGAGTAATCCAGGTTCAGATATTAACAGGTTAAGCTCCATGCCATCTGTGACATACTGTTTATTTCCATAGAAAGAAATCGTCTCTTTTAGTTTATAAGACGGGCTTAATGTTTTTTATCAGTAGTCCTGGAACGTCTCTCATCCAATCAGATTCAAGGACCGGAATCAGCTTCTGTATAACTGATTGTGACACGCGACTAGTCTCACGTTAGAATGTATATAATGTTTATATTTATGTTTATTCTTTTTGAACAATGTTTATGATTATGCAGAGTTATGCTTTTTTTACAGAACCCGGTATTTTTCTTTAATGTATTTGGTGTGTTAAGCAAGTTAACATACTGTAAACTAAAAGAATATTTAGTTAGTAAATAAACATTGTACAATCATATTCAGTTGACAAAACTGTGAAACATCAACACTCAAGTTAGTGTGTAAAAAGGCAACTGCTAGACAACATTAGAAACGTACACTCGTGACCATGATGTAATCGTGATGTCAGAGTGTCATGTGACCACACAGGCATTCAGGGCCTTTGGTTTGAGCTCCTCTCTGTTGTCATGAGGCACCTCAGATCTTGGTTACAGGCAGACGGCAGGAATTGGGGGTCAAGGCGTCAGAGATTCAGAGACCTGGGCAGTTAAAGAGGAAACAGAAGTAAACACGGGTGACCAGGTGACAACAGAAGGTTGCTCTGTATGAGGTTACCTGTGGGGTAACGGGCCCAAAGTGTTCAGTTCTTAGTAGGCTGGTGGCACTGAGGCAGGAAGCTACTGACTATCTGAAAGAGACTGAGAGATTAGTCCTCCCAAAGCCAGGGGGCAGTACAGCGCAGTGAAACATTCAGATACATATTTGCATAAACAAATCCCAATTTGCATATTAATATAAACACATCTTTAAACGAAGTACACTGTACACCAAAAGTGCCAGAATTACCGTTCAAAGCATAATTCCTCACGTTCTGTGGCTAATAATACCCACAAGCCCTTGTAAGAAAAAGGTTTGT
>JAZGTK010019243.1:0-11468 GCA_036877625.1 Ambastaia sidthimunki
AAAGAAAGAAAGAAGACATACAAAAGTTTACAAGAAGGTTTTCCAGTTTAACACCAAATTAAAAGAGTAAAACTGGTATTCATTCATTTGTAAGCACTTCAGTGATTAAGGGAACCCAGTACACAAGGTCTATATAAAATAGCTTGAAAATTAATTAGCAAACAGTAAATATCATGAATTAGTATAGCATTAAATGTACACAATATATCCATTTAAATTGTCACATCGCAGTAAATTGTTAAATAGGCTATTCCCTGACCAAGATTAGGAAATACCTCCTTTATCCATATTAGGTAAGTCACACATCCAAATATAAATTGCACTCAGTCATAAACCTCAAGAAGCATAATCTGAAGAAACAAACTATTTTTCCTCTAACTGAAATAGATTAGATAGATTAGACTGAAATAGATTTAAAAGATAATTAAATTTTAACTTAGTAAACAAGTAAAGAAGCCTTGAACAGCCAGTGAGCCTTTAAACCAATCACACTTAAATCACCATCAACTATATTTCTTATATTTAAACTGCTATATTATTAAAAATATGCTGAGAAGGATAACGCATAAAAGGGGCTTTAAGTGTTTGTACGCACGCGGTGCACGTGCAGCACTAGCAGCGAGAGACGCCGCAGAGTTTGTAAACAAAATTTAGATTTGTGATAATGTGAAATAAAAATAAATGTGCATTTCTTACCTGCTGATGCATCTGCAATGATCTGATGAGAGGCCTCAGATCATTGCGTCTTATTTTAAGATCATCTGATTTAGATGTCATGTTTTTTGTCTGGGCCTGTTTTGGGAAAATCATGCTGTTAGCGCCGTTGGCAAAGAAAAAAGTGAATTAAAAAAAAAATTAATAATATTTTCTATTAATACTGAAGGTGGACGGTGCATTGCGGACTAGTTAGGAGTGCACTCACAGTAGGCACGGTTGCCTTAAGCCGTACCCGAGCGCGGTCGTCCCGCTGGCCTGCACTCACACTGGCAGTAAAGATTCCGAGTTGGAGCACGCTTACGTCATTAAGGATGTAACGTTTTCTTTAGAAACACTTTCGTTAATACACTGCCTTAAAGATTTATAATTTATGTCGCGTAGTTTAATGGAGCAATTCGCAGCGTTACTCGCAAACAACTCATGCTTATCAACAAGGTGAGAACATTTTCGGTCAATTCACCGGTTATGATCACCGGTAATGTCACAAAAGGTGTAAATCAGATGTGATCTGATATTAAAGCTATTAATTAAAATACTAATGTCAAGTACATACACGCATTGTATACATAGTAGTAATACACGCATAATCCTTCAAATAAAAATATGATTCTGACAGCTATAGAAGATCATTAAATGCATAAGAGAAAGCTCAGTAGTAGCTCTCAAACTGCTCAGTAGTGTCTGAAACAAGCATCTGTCAATAGCACATCAACACTGCAGTTATTTTTGAGAGCTGACTGATATGTACATTGATGCCATTCAGCCTTTCAAGAGTGTCATTGCTTCAAATCCTAAATTCCCAGAGCTTGAGTTTTGTGAAAGACGCCTTTTCAAAACAAAGCTCAAAGCTGAAAATAGTTTACTTGATGTCTCATAAACTAAAAGCTGTCATTTAAAAAGTTAAGAAAACATAAAAATACTTTCTTGAGAGAGTTTGGGATTCTTTTAAACCATTTTGTGAGCCACAGACTTTTTTCAGAAAGTTCAGAAAGGCTTTTCCTAATTCAATATAAGAGATTGTTCAGAGAGAGTCTGGATAAGTAATGAGGATATTACTGTATTAGCTTAGTACATACACTGTCCCCCTGTTTAATTTTCAAATGGGAATTTATAGCAGACTATTGGCAGGAAAATACCATTAGCACTTTGACCTGCCTGGATTAAGAGAGCAGAGAAAACTCCCCCCCGTCTATAAACCTACATGGTGGCCGGCAATTCTGTGAACCTTTTCGGTTATTAATCCATTTTTCTGCAATTTAAGAACGGTGAAACTAAACACACACTTATGTAAAAAACTCTGAGGCTTTATTATAACAGCTATAGGTGCAAGGAATCTATTTGCTTCTGAAAGAATTTCTTGGATAGAGGAGCAGCACATACAAAATTAGCCTCTTAATATAACTGAATTGAGAAGTGTTTTACACAATCAAAATAAAGAATTAATAGTATTGTTTATATTGTACACAAGGATATAATTTACTAAAGTTCTGAAAAACTTTTACTCAACCTCTGGTAGAAAAATTAAAATGGAAAGACAGCAGCACAATAAATTCTTTATTTTCATCAAGCTTTCTGTGCATATAATATTATCACTATAATACTGTCACTGGACATTTTAAAGCATCTTAGCCAAGACAAAAGTAACATTATTTCTAAAACTTCCTGGAACAAAACTGGTAAAAAAAAAAAAAGTTTCAAAAACAAAATAAACATTCAAAATACAGGAACAGTGGTTTGATTAATAAGTTACTTTTATTATTATTGTAGCTCTTTTGAAAAATTCCTCCCTACACTGCAGTGTCCTCTAGTTTACAGTGTGTCTTCACCAACATTTTTCAATGATCTGTTTCCAAAATAAATAGCAGTTAATACTGTTCTTTATTTTCAATGGCTGGAAAGTTGCTATATCTTTCATTGTGTGGAAAATATACCAAGATCTAACATTTTAAAGATCTAACTGCTAAGAAAGTATCAAAAAAGCATATCAAAACATACATCATTACCATTATAATGACTAAGTTCAATTCAAAAGCACTTTTTACAATGTTACATTGCTTCAAAGAAGCTTTACACATAACACTGAGATATATATAAAAAAACAACAACACAACTTACAAAAATTATCAGACAAAGTCCAAACATTACCAAAATATATGGTCCTGCACATATTAATGTTGTTGAGACGGGTGTGGATTGTTCTACTAACAGTTTACTGGAGGCAACGGCAAGCAAATAAAACGTTTCTAGGCTTTTCTGCATCCAACCACCTAAATATTATTACAATATTTAAAACATGAACAGTTTGGCTCAGATTAAGCATTCACTTTTGTAGAACTGCAGAACACACATAACAGAGAACTAACAGAGTGAAACACTGTATGTATTGTATGTATTAAATGTAATAGAGATGAGTAATGTTAACTGGGTAATGTTTAACCCATCCCAGTAAAGCACAATTCACCGTAATACACTTCAGTTGTTGACAGTACAGTACCCTAAAATAATGTATCGTTAACAGTGGAAATATCCTGCGCAAACTTAAAAACAGAGATCAAAGAAATTATGCACAAATGGAAATTTCTAACCATCTGTTTATTTTCTGTATTTTGGACTATAAACAGTATCCAGGTAGTTGATCTATTCACCTAATAACCATTCTCCCACAGTTTATTGCATGAATTTTCCACCACAAAAGCATCCCTACCAACTAAATGATCTCAGTTCATATCAAAAGGATTTTAAAATGTGTATTTGTGCATGACTGCATGTACACTATTTGAACAGCTTACAAAGCATCCTGGTACCTAAAGCAGACTGGGGCCCTTAGTGGTGTGTTATTGATGGAAAGTGTCTGCTATCCATGTCCATCAGCTTCCTGCATGAGGTCCCACTGCAGAGCCTTGCATCTGGTTGCTGGCACCTGGCAAACCGGAGGTCCAATAGTTGATATAACTAGCCATGAGGAGAGTCAGTTCCAGGATCTAAAGAATCGAAAAAAGGGAACCAAGTGGATTAGTAAAGAGGTAAAAAATATATAGTTACATTTTTGTATTTAACTTGTTAGAGGCCAAAAAAAGACACAAGAACCACACATGCACATAAGACCCCCATTAGACCAACACAGGGGAACTTATTAGCACTGTTTGTATTGTAATGCTGTAGAGTAGAAAAGTAAGTCAGAGCTATTAAGTACATTTGAAACCTTAACTGAACATACAAAAACCTGTATTTACCATTAGATTCCATCCAGATAGAGGAAGAAAGAGTTTAATGTGGCTGTTAAGTTCTGATTTTACCCCTCACACACTTTAGATCAGATTTCTAAGATATGTAATACATTTAATGTAAAAAAAGAACTCCAATATATCAGAATTTTGTATTTAATAACTGCATTTATGAAGCCAGTTAAACTGTGTTTTATATTTTGTAGCTGTACCTTACCTTTGGTTTAGCCATTGCAAATAAAAGTTTATCCAGAGTGTTCTTGCCCAAAGTCTGGTTTTTAATCTGGTATGACCATGAAATCTTTCTTAAAGCCTCCAAAGATAATCACAGATTGGTATAAATAAGTGGCTGTTAATATTTTAAGGAACACACATTCGTTTTTCCTGTTTCATCGTTTCCCTGATTATTTTAGTGCAGGTTACATTTGATCAAAAGCACACACCATTTTTGTTCCCTCGTAGCTTTTACAGCAAACTCTTGGAATACTTTATGGATAAGGAGACTTTGACATGAAAGCACAGCAGAAAATTACAGTCTGCACTGACCCTGTTTATTTTTAGAAAACTGGATCTCTGCAAGCAAACTAACATGAGAAAGCCAATAACACAAGTCTTTTAAATCGTCGGGGGCAATAAACATTTCATACCAGCAATCATGCATATGTGGCCTCGTTGAGCAGCACCACTTTATTCTACAGAACCAGCAGAGGGCGCTAGAGACGACGATTCCTTCGAAGTGTTCATAAAAACATTCCTGCATTAATATCCATAGGCCTACACATAGCATCTGTGATATAATGTTCATTACCACAGAAAATAAGTTAGACAAAAGACTGTGGCTACAGTAATGCACTTACAGCTGAAGCTTACAGGCTGGTGGAGCAGACGTGAAGTTTATATTCTTTTTCTGAAGGGAAAAGTACAAACACATAGTGACTGTTGTTACTAGACACTTTGACTGTACATATGTACTTTTTACTATATAATTTAGTTTATTATTTAATTGTAGCATCATTACACTTCTTTCTCTCATCTCTTATATCAGCCGTTGTAATACGTAATTTATACAGTACATGTAAACATACGTATTAAACCTACAGTCCGTAATTTTTGTTTAAAACATAAAACAAAGCAGGTGACTTTACATGCTTTTATTTATGTATGTAAAAACATACAAAGATAATAATGTTCATAATCTGTTAATCATTTAATGTTATTGTTCAACTTTCAGTGTGAAAGTTGCATTTTGTAATGTTTATTCTAGGTTCTGCACACTTGCCTGCTAGGCAACCTTTGAAACTTGAGGCATGTTTTTTGTTTGATTTTACAAGCTAAGGGAATTTAGATTTTCTCTGTGGTAATTAACAACATGCGTACAAGCTTAAGCCGTAAATGACCCAAAATATTCCCCTAACTCAATCTTTTTTATTCAGTCTCTGAATCAGTGTATATCCACATCTACACACACTCACCATGGTGTAATCCAGAACACTGGAGTCCATCTTTATTAACAGCCAGCCACACTTGAGTTTGGTCCAATGAAGGAAGAAATGGCTGTATACAAAACAGTAGAATAAATGCCAGCTTTACTCTTGTGAACAGGTTTTTTTTTTCTTGTGAAAAGGCTTTTTATGTGTTCTTATGTGTTCTTTTTTTGTGTGAGTTATGTTGCCTTGGTTACACCTGAACTTACCTTCACGCTGAACATGTTGGCCCCAAACAGAGGCCATTTTCGAGTCACAGTCAGATAGATTCTTACACAATCTGAGGCTGTACATCCACGCAGAACAGATCACATAGTGGCCAAACGCTCAGCAAAGTCCCTGTGGAACAAAGCTGTCATTATAATTATAGCAGCAATCTGAAACTTCTGCCTCTCTGCTGCCATCTCTGTTTGAAACATACAATTGCAAGTTACTTCACCTGTTTTTCTTTACATATAAAGTCAAATGACGCCAAACTGGCATTTTTGGAGAAATATGACCCAACAGCTCTAATTATAAATCATTAGTATACGCCTACCATTGCCAGTGAGGGTAAGGAGACAGTTTTGAACATTGATCTATTATGTATGTGCTTAAAAACAGCTTTTTGTTTGCTGCTTTAACAATTTAGCTTTACCACTAAGGTGACATCTTATTTAGTCATCATTTCATTTTAAATGTACTTAAAAAACAGAAACATAAGAATTGTGTAATTTTGATATTATATTACACTGTATTATATTGCATACAATATGCATAGATATGCTCGCCTGTAGATACACTCGCTCTCTATTGACACTCACCTGTGCCATCAGCGCAGCCACTTTCAGCCCCAGTTCCTTACTGACAGAAAGTGTCCTTGTTGTACCTCGTCATTAACTTTATCAGCCAGCAGGAGGCGCTCTCGTTCTGTTTCCTCCATTGCCGGTGCCCGGAAACACAGCCTTAACAAAGATTAAATAACCTTAAACATTAAAAAAACATTCTTAAATTGACACATTTTCAAAAATGGGGTGAATGAGACCACAAACGGACCTGCTTTTGTAAATGAGGCAGACAATCCGTGTTTCTTCATATTTTCCTGGAAGTTCTTTCAAAGCCTGTTCCCACTTAGAGATTACATCACATATCTGCACCAGAAGATAACATCTGGTCTATTAAAACTGATTCCTCTAATTTCCTTGCAACACAAAACACAAGGTCTACAATGCTCTATGCCAAATGTATTCTGTAAGTGATCCGATGCATTAAAATACCTTATAGCTGGGCTGCAGGCAGTGCTCCACATCTTTTCCAGAAGGGTCATCTGTAAAGAGTGCAAAAGCTGAAATCTTCCTCATATCAACCCTCCGGTTCAGTGTGTTCAAGAACTCATCCACTGTGGTAGAACCATCAAAACCTACAACCTACATGAGAGATGCATATAAGTACATAAGTAAATAATGCATAAGTAAAGGAGATAGCAGTGTGAAATCCCCTCTGTTGTTTTTCAAGACCAGTTGGGTTTTCCAAGAATTTGGCATCTCTTTCAAATTATTTAAAACAGCCGGAAAAAAAAAGTGTTGCATGCAAGTTGTGAGACCAACCCTTCAAACCACCATAAGCTGATCTAAGCAGTTATCTAAACTAACCTAATTACTAATAACTAACCTAACTAAACTAATCTTCTAGTGCTTTTGCCACTGTCACCTTAGGCTTGCTGGGATTTCTTAGGCCCTTTTCTTTTCAGAGCTGCTTTAAATCAATATATGGTGTGAGTTATGTAAGAGTTGTAAGTCTATGACTGGGGCATCAATGATGTCAAAATAGCACATCACTGCAGTCATAGACTGCACAGATTTCATATTTAGGAGTAAGAACATCTGCTGTAAATCACAACACCCATTCAGCAGTGGTGTAAATACATTGGATTACACAAATCACACAGAATCCATAACAGCTGTAGAAGAACCATGAAGATCTTCAGTAGCTCCAATATTGTGCTGCTATCTTCTTATCTGGTCTACAGGAAATGTTTTATTCAGCATAATAACAGGCTTCTGTAAACTAGCCACACTCATTATCAGCTTGAGCAGTAAATATGACATTTCTCCATGCTGAGGTGCAGTCACACACACACACACACCACAATTTTCCTATAGGCTTTGACTGACGCAGGATTCAGAGAACACCAGATTCTTAGTTACTACTATTACTTCTACTATTATGTTATTTAAATTTTATATCACTTTACACTGTATTTTTATTTCTATTTTTAACTTTTTACTATGTGTATTTATTTTACTTTGTAAACGTTAAATTTTTGCATTAATTGTTATTGTTATTTACAATGCATCCTAATAAAAGCTCACTTACATTAAATAGTTAAACTTTTGAAAAAAAAAATTAAACTTGTACTATAAGCATTTAGTCACTGGAGAAGAAAATTTCTGCCTTTTATATAGTTATGTTTGTAGTGCTCTCCTGGACTAAGGTTCAGTCCAGTTAAAGTCCAGTTGTTATGAAATGTATTCATTAAAATAAAAAATTCCACGTGAGCACATTTGCACATAAACATGAACGTAAACACTTTCAGAAAATAATTCATAGTCTGTTTTGTGCACTGCAACAACTTTCCTTTACGCCATATTGCCAACCGTAAGCGTAACACTTACCTACACGCCGATGAAACGGTACTGAAAACACAATGACACGTGTGGGAAACGTTGGAATTACTTTTATTCAAAAATGGGCACAACGCACAGGTGTGACAAACTACTGTAAAATGTCAACATTAACATAGACAGATACCCGATCATGCCAAATAACACGCAGACCTACAGCACTGAAAAGCGCATCCCGCAGAAGTGAGAACTTGCATGCTGTTTATTACTGGGAGACAAACTACACAGTCTTCTTAGAAACACTGGCGTCTAGCAATAATGACATCAGATTACCTTGTGATTGTCCTTCTGTGACCCCCTGAAAGTTTGCCTCCGATATTTGTAAACGCTCCTCTAAATCTTTTATTCTCTGTCGCTCCGCCGCCTTGAGACGTTTTATTCCTGCGCTGAACTCAGCAGACGTTGAGGATCTCCATTCAGTAAATTTATCCTTTATTCATTTAAAAGGCAGAGCGCTGGGGTCAGATTACACCGGGAACCAAACCCATTCCACACTGGTGTATGCCCGCACACACATGAAGTTGCATCAGGGGTCACTACTGTCCCCCTCAAAAATGACTCGCTATTACTTGAGTGGAATGTTGTTAAAACAATCAGTTTTCTCATTGTTTGTTAGTTCTGTAAATGTTAAAAATGCATTTGCAGGATTTAATCTTGAATTCATAGGCGACCTTTTTATTTTCAGTTACCAAAATGTTACCCTGATGTACCATGATACGTATCAATATAGCATGATATTGCCATTTCTCTACTGTTGTGTGTGTGCGTGTGCGTCATATGTCTGTATTAGAATATCTCCTTAAGCTCTTGTTTTTCTGTAAATTGTAGTATACACAAAGAGAGCTCAGCTCCAATGCTCTCTTAAATCTTGTGGATTGATTTCTCTGTAACTGACTGTAACTGTAACTCTGTAACTGAAGTTTTAGCCAAAGCTCCTTCACACACTCCATACCCAACACACACACACACATGCTATAAAATATGTTAAGAATTTTAAACTGCAAATCATCAGTAAAAACCTTAAAATAATTGGATAGAAAGTAATGTATTTTTACAGTGAAATTAAAAAAATTTTCTTTAAGTGAAAGTTAATTTTTTTTACTGTGCATGTTTTCGCAAACCTTTACCACAACAGCTGCCCAGGTTAAAATGTGTTTAACTTCCTGTCCTTGTTTGTGAAACCTGTCACCTTTAGAGTATTTTACATTTTTGTTGTTATTATCATTATTGATATAATATATATTTATCATAATTTTTGATGGGTCTTGGTTAGTGTATAATAAGTGCAATATTATTAATGCAATATTTCTCACATTACTGTGATGACAATTTATTTCCACAATTTAAACATGTTTTATTAACATGTTCTATTTAACATTTGTTTATGTTTTCTGCATAGTGTTTCACCAGTATTGTATTCAGGGATGAAAACCTAGTGCCTAGAGATTGACCTATTGGATATTTTTTAATCAAGTTACGGGAGTAGCTCAAGGTACATAATCCTTTTGACTGGAATATTTCCAAATAGTTAGCTGTACGACACCAGAGAACTGTTAAAAAAATTTAAAAGTTTTGGCGGTACTAACTTTGAAATATTTCGTCTCTGCTAACCCTGAAATAATTGCTAAATTGCAAAAACAAATCTTTAGATGAATTCAGAAGATGTACAGAGTCTCAAGTGATGTGAAGGGGAATTCATCATGTTGTTTCACATATAGGCAGAATTTAAAGGTCATTTTGCACACAAAACTCTTGTGAATGATGTTGCAAAATAAGTGAATACTTTGATTCAGACTGTTATGACCTTGATCAGTCTGAGAATCTACTTAACTCTGCTACACATTTCTATACAACAAAGATTCACAAAGAAAGCAAGATTATTTGCCTGAAAGGTTGAGCTGTGTATGATGTCCACAAGTGTATTACATTCATACAGTGACCCCAAAAAGTATTTTATAGCACACTTAAGATATCTGAATGCCACTGCATTATATAAAAAAATTAAAGCAAGTGACATTTGTTTTGAAGGAAAACACTTAAGGATAGTTAACATCTTTAAAGCAAACTTTCCACAGAAAGTTGTTTTAAAAAACAGAATTTCTGTTTGGACACTTTCTGTTTGTCAAACTGACAGTCAGACAAAACTTTTCCCTGCATAAACTTTCATTCATATTTATACAAATGCAAGAGACTCATTCAAATAAACATCAGATATGAAGGGACAGTGAAGTAGATTGTATTTTTACTTTTTGTATCTTTTTTTATTAGTTGTTATACAGTATGTATCGTTAAACTTGTATGCATATATTCTATACTTTGTTATATGTTTTATGTACAAGTACTTATACTATAAAAGAAGTCCTCAAGTGTGACATCATATCCTGTTTGTTGCAGTGCCTGAAGAAATTCTGTATTCAACGACAAGCTAATGATTTTAATCAGGTATGTTAAATAAGGAACACATCCCAAATGTGCAGTTATCCTATAATGTCTATCAGTGACATTTTTTAGTGTACATTTGTTTTTATTTATATGATCTGTAAAAATAGTGAAGAGATATTAAAGACACATTCATAGAGTGAAGAGACAGGGATGGTATATTTAAATGAGGTAGCGCAGTGATGACTATCAGACATACAAGATGGAATAAGCTCTGGGGGAGGGTCCAAAGAACAGTGCATTTACAGTGCGAAGGGCCAAAAACATTTTAATAGTATAGAGCAACTAGTAGAGCACTGTGTTAGCAGCATACTGATAAAAAATGTTTAGCTTAAACATGCACTGTAAGTCACTTTGAATAAAAGCATCTGCTTAACAGTTAAGCGGACTGTAAATATCATAACCATATTTTTGTATTCATTTTGTTTCATTTTCTTACTCCTATTAGTCTGAGTTATGTCTTACTGTCCTTGGTTTTGCTTTAGAGAAAGAAGATGAGAGAGGCCCAACTGTATGTGGAAATTTAATTTGACAAAATACTGTAAGGAATGAAAAGCACGATCTACTGCAGCATTATATGGAACAGCAGTACGAGGATGTGATGTGTTTGTTCTGGTGTGATTAATGTTTACTTTAGCTGATGTCATTTTGCATCATAAAAAACAAAACGCAATGCAAAAACAACCCAATTAAATGTAATTAAAATACATTTAATTGGGTTATATTTCCCGTTGTTCAGATTCAAAATATACGCTATTGCCGAAAACAACCACACGGAGGCGCTTAAGCCGTTTATGAATCATTATGACTTTTTGCAGTGTCCCAAAACAAATGCATGCCTGATCATTTGGTCCAGAAATAACTTAATATTAACATCCAATTTGTGCCCTTATTCTATTGAAATTTCATTTTTGAGCCTTAGACAATCTAAGCACAGTTTT
>JAZGTK010019244.1:0-11467 GCA_036877625.1 Ambastaia sidthimunki
AAGATCTCTGGAGATGGCATGGTTTACTGGGACCCTTGGCCCCCCGGTGGGTAGTGTTGGTTACCCCCCACTCTCCAAGTCATATCTGAGGCTGTTACAATCCTGACCCCCGTGTGGCCTTAGGACCATACGCTACACTAGAGTGCTTCCGCTATGTCGCAGCCTTCAAGCTTTGCTGGGACAAAGTCCCTCACTTCAGCTAATGGGGGGGAACACTACGGAGACCACATCCTATTAATAATAGGTGCCATGTGGTAGACACCATGTGGACATACCCCAGGGGTAGCACACATATGGGAACTGCTAAGAAGGTCCCTATTCCCTGAGAGGGAGCCTAGCTACAACAGTGAGGTAGAGGTACTCTACAGAGGGGGAGACACAGGATTTTACCATAGGTGAACTTGACCTGTGGGAACTTGCAAGCAGTACACCCACCCAGTTGCCATCTTAGTCACCTTGCTCATAACTGGGTCCACGCGGAGGTTGTATAAACTCACAAAGATGTTGGGTGTAGCCAGAGCCCAGGAGAATGCAACTTCCCTCAGTGGAGTGCGCCCTAAAACCCAAGGGGCTCTGTCCCTGTGATTGGTAGGTCATGGAAATGGTCAGGGGTCATGGAAATGGTTCCTCCCCAGCAGGGAGCACGTTGCAGCACTTGCAGGCTCACCACCTGGTCCCGGAAGGGAGTAGTAGTAACTTTGGGCACGTAGCCAGGCCAGGGTCCCTCCAGGACCACGGCAAGATCACAAGAGGGGATGGGATCTTGCCATGCAATTTTTCTCTTCTATACTCTGTTGTGAAGCGAGTGCTGGAGTGGTCTTATATTGCATCAACCTGAGTGGAACCACTGCCGCCCAGGATGCCACAGGAAGGGAAGCAAGCACGGAGGACGCCTACTTCTGAGTGAACATTCAACATTCTAATGGTCATGCCCTCACAATGAGAACATGTACCACCTGGCATGCAAATTCCACTCGCTGATCTTCATTGACCTTTTATATAAAAGATCGAAAGTGATTGGGCTCCCAAGAACGAACCCAGTGTCGTCATTAACACAATGTCGAATGACTGTTAGAAAGGAAACAACTGAAATACCTTTTTTGTCAGACGTGGAATTCTTAAGGAAAATAGTAAAATCAAAAGTCATATCTGACACCATGAGATCATATGAAGGATTGAAATTATAATTAAGTCTAGTTAATTCACGGAAGACAGCCTCTAAAGTGAATCCATGTAATACTTATTCTGTCAGTCTGTAATTTCATAAAAGTGAATCAGCACTCCCTCTCTCTTTGTGCGCATGTGCAGAGATCTGCATTTAAAGGAGCGCATTCCTGCTTATTTATGAACATGTAAAGCTAAAGATGTAAAGCTGATGATAGTTTTAAAGTTTTTTGCACTTTAAGCAAGTTGAGACAAAATGATCAGTCACATTTAAAATCAATGAAGTACACGACACTGGACTAATGGACATAATACAGCAACACTTTTCATAAAAGACTTAAATTAGACTTCATGATCATCCCCTTATAGCTCATTTGTCATATTTATGCGTATATATTTATACTTTATACATATTATCTATGATTTCAACTTTAAAATGCACATATTTAACACAGTTATGGTGAGCATTGACATGGCCATTAACAAGGTAAGTCTAAGTAACTGCAAAGTAATTATGAATGGCATATTTCTGCAAGTTCAGTCTAAAAACAACTATAAATACAAATCATCACATGAGTGCAGCACACTGTGCTGGGAAACAAGTGGTTATAGTATAATAATGTATAGTATGGCATCGGCCTATGGCTGGTTTACTAGAGGGCTTGTAAGACACTGCTGTTAATACATGTTCACATTAGATGCTCCATAAATCTTTTAACATAGGGAAGAGAGGAGCGCCCATAATTAATCATGTAAACAGTTGCTTCGTTGTTGCAGTATGCGAAAATTTGTTTACCAGACCTCTGACTGCCCCAAAGAATGCAAGCCACAACCAGAGGATAAAATTTTAGCAGCTGTGCTGATAGTATGTTAGGAGGGAGAACCAACAATACCTGTGGCCAAACACTAGCGAACTATTGATTATTATTAAATGCTCAAAATCCAGTTGAAGAAGTAGCATCAGTAAAGAAATTAAGCATGACAGAGGTCTTAACCATATTGTTGTAAAAAAAAGAAATGCAGTTCCAACCATCACAAAGCAGTGACCGAAACAGCAAATTTGCAACCTGAATCCAACTTGATAAAATTGTGCAATTTATTGACTGTTTTAGAGAGTTTAAGAAGCCTAGAAATGAAAAAGCAACTTTGCAGAATAGTCCACATGGCGAAATTTAAATGCCCCAGCAGTGAAATAAGTTCTAATTAAATTGAGTAAAATGGTAGCTGAATAAATTGTTATTTAAAAGAACCTTAAAACTAGATTGGTTAACATCAGAAACAGCTGACAGTCAGCTGATGCAAGCATGACTGTCACTGTGGTCTGCTTGAACTGACTCTGTTGATTATTGACTCTGATTCTGTCAGAATCTGTCATATCAAGACAGTTTTAAGATTTTATTGGTGGTTTTATTGAGATTTTATTCATACACATCAGTCATTTTACAGGTTTCACATTGTTTGCAGCTGAAGCATAATCACCATCAGGATTCAACGGATAAATACTCAAGAGTCTGGTGTAAACAGAAACAGAGACATGTCAGCACTATGTCTTATAAAACATTTAGTTGTACAGAGATGTGAGAGAGTAATGAGGAAATGTGAACTGGAACCTGACTGTTATACAACTTCCTAAATACAGAACAGTTACTAAAGACACTGAGAGACAGTCTCATGAGCTGGTACATTTTCTCAGTAGCCTCTCCAAAAACTCACCAACATGCTGTTCTGTGATGTTTATGCAGGTTAGTTTAAAAAGTCACCCTAAACGTGTGTGTGTTTTTTTTGTTTTTTTTTTTTTCTTAATTTTTGAGTTGTTTGAGGTTGTCAAGTGCTTGTTTTTCAGAACTTGTTGAGTTGTGAAACTTAGGGTGATCTATAGATTTATTTTAATCGTTTTGTTGTTCCTTTTGTGGAACAGTGGAAAAGTTAATTTAAAATTAGGTTTTTATTTTTTAATGTTAAATTAATATTGACCTGAGGATTCAGTTTTCAGTTTAGTTTTTAAAAATGTGTTGATGTCGTTTACATTGGCTGTCCATTGCTATTTTAATTTACAGTGTTTTTTTTGCATCTACGCATTATTGTTTGCACAACATTACAGATTGTACATAATATATAATATTCAGCATATCTATAGGCCATTTGAGTACACTCAATGTCATGTTCAGGAAACCATTTAAAGATGTTCTGAGCTTTGTGACATAGCACATTATCCTGCTTATGGCAAAACATTATCTAGCGTTTTTTGCAGGAACTCCAGAAACTGGGTGTTATGGCCCGGACCAGTCAGGGTGTCGGCCAGGGTGTTTTTAATATCAGGAAGGAGCATGAGTTGGAGACAACAAGACAAAGACAACCATTTTAAGTCAATATAAGGTGTTTATTTTATACAAGTGCCAGAGTGTACGGTGAATGGTGAAGGTATATATATTTACAAGTTGACAAACGTAAAACAGGACAGAGGAAAGAAAGAGAAAGGGACGCGAGCGGTGCCAAAGAAAAGAACTAAATAAACAATTCTAACTATACGTTAAACCTCTAGGCTAGTCTACAAAAACAAAAGAAACAAAGTTCTTCAGCGTCAGGGACGCCCTAATGTACACTATGCTAAACCTCAAAAAGGTACAGTGGGTGGCACACACTCCTTACTTAGTGTGTTTAAACGAACGGTGTTCCTACGTGTATGCGCAATGTACGTCGCGCGACCTGCTTACCTGTCCGGTTCTCCAAAAGTTAACGAATAAACAAAACACCCAGAGGGTCAGACACAAACGAACATTAGGGAACAGGTAAAACAACGAGACATAATGAAAAACATAGCATACAAACGAATGGAATGAAAATAAACAGAATAACAGAGTACAGTATAGCAATAAAAAAGACGCTAACAGAATGAAAATGGCGGGATGGTTTTAAAGCAGAGGGCGTAACAGGATTGGTGGATGAAATGATGACGTAGCCAGGGATTCCCCAAAACGGACCAATGAGCAATAGTTAATGAATAGACAGGTACGGAGCGCTAGAGAGAAAATAAAAAGGGAGAACACACAAACGAGCAGACACAGGCACGTAACACTGGGTCGTTCTGAACTCCAGAAACTGGGGAAATCTAGGAGATGCTAAATTAGCTTTGCTTGTGCGTGTACATCCAGGTTTATGTTATCGTGCTCAGGCACTTTGACTACAGAGATGTATCATTGATGTTGCATTGCTTTGGGCAACACTTGATTAAGTCAATGCAAATTCAGCATTTACCATTAAGTTTTGGGACAAGCATGGAGAGTTAGTGGTTGAACTACATTGTCAATCTGTTGTCTTCTATTTTCTTATAGTGGACTCCGCCCCAGGTTTTATTTGATTTTGTTTTTGCGGAGGAGGTGACTCCCCCAATGCAAACTTGAACAAAATAAGGCCTTAATCATGTTCATAATTTTAAATGTATAATGTATAATAATTTATAATAATTTTTTTATGTATTTTTTTTAATCGGAAGTGGACATAATGCTGGCCTTGCTTTTTGGCATGCATTTTATTGCTTTGTTTGTTTGCAATTCAGTCTGTTTTTCAAAGCAGTGGATTGCAAATCCATGCTTTTTCATAATGTTTCATTACAGTGCCCTCGTTATTGTTTGGAAAATACCAAAATGGGTCTTCCAAAACAGTCATGCCTAGATCGATTAGAACTGGCTGCGGTTTGGTTGCTGTCATTAAAGAGTCACCTATGCCAGTAATTTGGATGGTGAGGGGGAAAAAGGAGGTTGTGCAGGATCATGGCGAACTGGTGCCAAAGGCCATTTGCTAACAGGCCTCCTAAGCTGGCTCTTAGGTTTATTTTATTTCCACTAGTTATAATGCTCTATACAGCAGCAGAGACCACCCACCCCTGTTGTTGATCTTTGTTTTTCTCTAGCAAGATTGTCAAGTCTGCATGTAAACCACGTTTTGGGCATTGTATCTAGTTGTTTTAATTGTCTAAAGATTTCCTTGTTGTTTTAGCCTCTGTCGCCTGATTATTTTGTTTTGGTTGTAGCCTAAAACAATTTTGGACTGTATGGTACCAGTGACCAATAGGTGTTCTCAGGTGGTTCTGCCCCATGGATTAATGCTTGCTGTTTGGACCTGCATTATCTTTCAAAGTTGCAATAAAACTTTCTGGTTCCATCATGGTTCCTGCATTTTCCTGAGTGTTCTTTGTACGAAACCAAAGTGCACTCTGCGTATACTTCAAATGGCTCTGTTCCAACTTGTTTGATGTTTTCTTTGTTTAGATTAGCGTTGATTTGGGTTAAAGGTAGTGTTTTGTTTTATTCATTTCTTTGATTTCAGCTCCGCTCACGTCTCACACTGTTGAGTTTCTTTTACTTTCTTTAAATGTATATAACTAGTGCATATCTTTCCATAATGTAGATGGGTTTTTTTTACTGTTGTATACGTGATAAACCAACTAATATTTGTCTTGACGGACATTATTCCTCACTAAAGATTTTTTCTGATAAACCAGTTTACTTTGTTCGTCTCATTACTCCACACACTCATTGTTTTTTTGTGTAGTAACGGATAACTTCCCCAATTCTAAAAAAACAGCTTTAATTTCTCTTATTTTATTCTTTGTGTTGACTTCCTCAAAAAAAACCTAGACGTTTATTACAGCAACGGTCAAACGGGAAGTCGTAACAGTTGTCTTAATTTGTTGTAATTAATTTATAATTGAGATGATCACAAATTTTAATCAATAATAAAAAATTCAATCAAATTAAATAATACATTTAAAAGTCACAATCATGCTAAGTCAGGTGATCTAGGTTAATGCTACATTCAACCACAAGGTCTCAGTCTGATCTTATCCTGACATACTTATTTTGCGGTAACATCTAACTTCTTCTAATCTACTTGAAATAACAGTTTCTGAAGAACTTTAAATATATCAAAACTAACAATTTTTTTCCAGACAGGTTGAAACATTTATTAAAGACAGAATATAAATTTGAATTCAAGAAACAATAAATAATTAACAGAATACAATTTTGGTCATTTTGTCTATATCGTAAAGACAAGAAGATCATAAAGACAAAAAGAGAAAGCAGCAGTTGTGTGGGAAGCTCTGATTGCAGATGCTTCCCTGGGGTTTTTGCCAATGAACCTTAAACACCCAAGTGAGACCAAATTCTGTGTTCAGTTCAGGATTTGGTTGGTCAGGTTCTTGTGGCCTGAAAGGTCCCTGCTGGGATAGTCTGTACACAATAATCCAGATCTCCCATAACAGTAGTATAGATTATCTCTAAAGATTTCACACTCTAATATACTTTGTCCTATTATCATTAAACTTAGACCTCTTAACCCATTGTACCATGACCTTTAAAATGATACTAAACATGAAAATTTGATAAACTCACGTGTTACACATACATGTGAAACTGACATGTATTTTTCAGTTATGGTTTCCCATAACCAAAATGTGACCTCTGCATTTAACCCATCACAAGTGAGGAGTGAACACACACTGCAAGTTGTGAGCACACACACACCCGGAGCAGTGCGCAGCTATCACTGCAGCGCCCGGTTTCCAAATTTCCAAACTTTTGACTTGGTAGTGTATATTTATTTATAAAATAAACTTGATTCTAAAAAAATTTGTTTTTACAGTTGAACCTTACTCATGTAATCACACATTTAGTATGTTAATGATTATGTAAAAATACCCTTGTTACATTGACACAGTTTTTAGTGTAGATGAGACTATGTTCAGAGTCAACGGCTTATGTCTGTCATAAACTGACATAGAGTGACAAATCAGAAGAGAGAAGAGAATGAGCTAAATCAATATCTTCTGTCCACAGAGGTGAGGTCAGAGATCTTTTCCTCTGAACCCAAAACTCAGAGTTCAGACCGTGCCATGGACCTCGGCTTGGCTGAAGATCACTTCTCTCGACCCGTGGTAAGCATATGTTTTGGAAGCTAGTATGGTATAATGTCACTTATCATAGTTTAGTGCAGGGGTGTCCAAACTACGGCCCGTGGGCCATCTGCGGCCCGTTATCAGTCCTGTGGCGGCTCGCGAGGGATTTTACAAATAATACGAATCTGGCCCGTTATAAAAAAGATAAAATTCACTAAATAACCATCGGGTGTCGCTGTCACATGCAGCCAATTAAGACAGTTAGTACATAAGATGTACGTAATCGGGCTAAAAAAAACAAGAAGTTATTGTTGATCAGACTTTAGTAAGTCATGGTGCAACAAAGAAAAGAAATCCAAGGCACAACATCACTGTTCACATTAATAAAAGTTAAAGGTGAGTAAAAAAAATATTAAAAGCAATTTATTGTAATGATTCCTAGGTTAAACATGTATATAATATCATGGGGCATATATAAATATATATTTAGCACACACATAACATTTAAAAAAAATAGTATATTTAAAATATAAGTAGACAAAGACAAATAAATAGCAATAATCAATTAGCTTGTCTAATAGTAGTTTTTATTATTATTACAGACATGTGGCCCGAGATGATTTTTTTTGCACCTGGCCCCCAGCAAAAAAGTTTGGACACCCCTGGTTTAGTGTTTACCTACAAAAAAAATAGGTAGATAGTTTTGGTAGTTAAATTAGGCATTGATAGGGTAATTTCCTGATAAAAATAAACCCTATCAGTTTGTGGGACTTTTAAAACATTACTTTGCTTGGGCAAATAAGGTAAACACAGCAACAGTACCTGAACCAGTGGTGGAAGAGTTGGGGCTTGACTCTGTTCTGATTAATGGGAGATTAGGGGATTTTTCAAAAAACAGTTGAAAGATACTTTAGTGGAGAGTTACCACTTTTAAGCATTTATCACTTTTAAGCACTTTTATCACCTTTAAGCAATGACACGAAAACACTGTAGGTAGCTTGCAGTGAGATATCATTTCAAGAGGCTCTTTTGGTAAAATCCCAAGGCCTGTTTTTTACTGTTTATTGCTTAAATCACAGGATGAAGCAAATAAAGCAAAACATTTAGGAGTTGCAATAATAAATAGTCCGGTCAAAACAGTATGATGCACCAAACTTTAAACAAAGAGTATGAAAATGGTGTTTAACTTTTGACCAAAAGGTTGCACTGTCACCAAATTTCTATGAGATGAACAAGTTCTGTCCGTCACTTGACGTTGTGTGGATGACAACACTAGGGGTTCATTCTTGGGAGCCCAATTGCCTCCGATCTTTTATATAAAAGGCCAATGAAGATTGGCAAGTGGAATTTGTACTTCGCCCACCATATCCAGGTATATAAGCGGGCTGGCATGCAACACTCACTCAGACTTTATTCTTTGAAGTCGCAAATGTGCAGTCCTGATCCCTTATTTTCTTACAGAAGAAAAAACTGAGATTTTTCTCTTGCTAACCTTCTGTGTAAAACAGTGCAATCAGTGGTGGTTTGCCTTGTTTTGTCCATCTTCAGCAGTTCAGTCACAGAGCCTAAAAGAGCTTATTTACTCTGTTCCCACAGTGGGACGACATCCTTGTAAAAATGGCATTTCGTTCCTGTGGTTCTGTATGTGGCCAATATATTGCTCCCTCGGACAGTCACGATTGGTGACTTGAGTGTCTTGGGCACAAGCATGCTTAGGCATCCTCCCTGCCTTCCTGGTACCTCTATGAGGGCAGGGTCTATAAACGGCAGGGGCGATATGATGAGCACGCTGAAAGATAATCCGCCGGGTCAGTCCCACGAAACTCCCAGCCCCCGACATGCTTGTTCCAGCTGGTCAAGTTCACAGATGCAGCGACAGGTCAGCCGCAAGTGGGCGAGATTGCAGTTTCATTCGGGGGCTCGTGAGGATGATGCAATGTCAGTCACAGCATCAGAGGGTGTGCTGCTCTCTAAGGATGAGTCCCCTGAGACTCTGCTCTCCCAGAGGGGAGGTAAAGAGGAGGCGGTCGCGGAGTTGGCGGCGGTGCTATCTTGGGCAATGACGAGCATCGGGTTGAAGTGAAAACCTCCACCTTCTCCTGAGCGTTCGTGGCTTTATGTATGGTATCTATGGTCGGAGCCTAGTGCTAAGCCATGCCCCACCCTGGTGCCTTTCTTCCCTGGAGTGCACGACAAGGTCACAAAGTCATGGAGCACCCACTTTGCTGGTTCATCAGCTCTCACTTCCCTTGACAGCAGGGCAGCCAAGGGCTACATCGAGATTCTCAAAGTAGAGCGAGAATTTTATCTGTGGGTCCTTCCAGACCACTGTTAGTTTAGAGCCCCCTCAGATTCAGTTTTCACAGCGCCCCCCCAGGTTCAGCAGTGGCCTCTTTACCTCTGTACGTAGTGAGGAGGCCCCTGTTCTGCGAAGCGAGGTTGCCACCCTTCTCTACAAGGGGGGGGGGGGGTTGAAAATCATTTCACCAGCCAAGATAAACAGGGGCTTCTACAGCCCCTATTTCATCATGGCCAAGAAAGGGGACTTGCTGTGACCAACCCTGGACCTGCATACCCTAAATCAAGCACTCCACAGATTGCCTTTCAGGATGCTTATGCAGAAGCACATCATTTTAGCTATCTGCCAGCGGGATTCGTTTGCGTCCATAGACCTAAAGGATGCATACTTTCATGTGTTGATCCTCCCTTGACACAGGCCGTTTCTTCAATTTGCTTTTGAAGGACAAGTGTACCAGTACAAGGTCCTTTGCTTCAGTCTAGTCATTATCCCGTGTCTTTACCAAGGTCGCAGAGGCAGCCCTTACTCCCGTTTGGGAACAGGGTGTTCACATTCTGAAATATCTTAAGAACTGGCTTATTCTAGCTCGCGAGCACAGGGACCTAGTTGGGGGTTCAGGTCAACTGGGAAAAGAGCAAGCTCTCCCCAGTGCTGAGCATCACTATTCTCTATGTGGAGTTGGACTCTGTCTGTATGATCGCCCACCTCACAGAAGACAGGTCACAATCAGTGCTTGCCTGCCTGTATTCATCGAGAAACAGGACTGCGATTCCTCTACAACTTTTTCAGAGGCTCCTCTGGAACCTGTTCCGACAGGTTTCAGTTCAGGGGAAGAGCAGAGTCCACCCTCGCATAGTCCAGTCGATTTGGGAGAGGTTTGCTTTTTGCCTGTTTGCTTTTGCAGAGTCCACCCACTGCTCACTGTGGTACTCCATAACCAAAACCCCACCTCGGCACAGATACTCTAGCACACGACTGGTCGTGACATCTACGCAAATAAGCATTTCCCCCAGTGAGCTTCCTTGCACAGATTCTGTGCAAGATCAGGCAGGAGCGGCACCGGGTCCTCTTGGTGGCCCCGTTCTGGATCTCATGCTCGTGACAGCAGCTCCCCTAGGTGCATTCCTCTGAGCCAGGACCTTTTCACTAAGGGGCAGGGCATGCTCAGGCATCCCAGACCAGATCTCGGTAATCTCCATTTTCCCTATCTTATCACCAGTAGGTGGTGCTGTCACAAAACTGTGCATGTACCTCCAGGTCATGCCTCTGATGACATGTACCAAGTTTAGTGTCAATACACCAAATCTTTGCAAAAATATAGCCTCATGCCCATTTTTGTGTGATCTTCTTCAAATTAACTTTGCAAAAAAATAATAGTGATGCTGTGCTTCGCAAGCACCACTAAGTGTGCAAGAGAGTAATAGTGATGCTTTGCTTTAGAAGTACCACTAAGAAGTATGCAATTAGCCTAGCTGCTGTTCATAACGTTAGGGGTATAAGAAGATAATAATTTATTTTTATCTGTGTTAAAATGGAAAAAAAGGTGATGAGATGCATAATGCGAATGCGTGGCTAAAAACATGATGCTTGGCTATTGCAAGAGCGTGTCTGAGCCACCAATAGGATCAGGGAGGCTATTCCAGAATTTAGGCTCTGCTGCCTTTCGTGGACCTTGAAATTTTAGGTACAACCAGAAGTCCAGAGTTTTGTTCAAGTTCAAGTTCAAGTTTATTTATAAAGCGCTTTTCACAATGGTGCATTGTTGCAAAGCAGCTGTACAAAAGACAAAAATCCAAGGATATTTACACTAAAACTTGAAAAAATAAAATAAATCAAGAGAAGCACACACACAAAACACATATACACAGAACACATATACAAATACATAATTGCAATATTATTTCTAATATTACAGTAATTTCTAGGTGGGGTGTGTAACCTAGTGTCACAAGCCAACAGGGCGACAGTGGCAAGGAACCAAAACTCCAGTAATAAGTTACTGAAGGAAAAAAACCTTGTGAGAAACCTGGCTAGGCAGGGAGGACCAGTTCTCCTCTGACAAGTTAAAGCTGCAGTCTGTAACCATGACCATGAGTGGTAAATGAAAA
>JAZGTK010019245.1:0-11467 GCA_036877625.1 Ambastaia sidthimunki
TAAGAATTTTTAACTCTTTAACTAATCTAACAAAGATTTGATTTAGCATAATATTTAATGTGAGACTGCTGTTCTTATAGTTTTTAAGCTAGAACTTACGAAAGTATATATGTTGTCTACCTTGAGAAGCTATAAAACTTGAGCACTTTTTTAAAGCGACCTTTTATGTCAAAGATTATTTACAAACAGTTTAGTAAATAATATTTATCTGATGCAGAAATTCTGATACCATTTTATCAAGTCCTCTATTTACTGAGTTGTGTTTGGGCACAACAGCAGGTCAGTGGTCATATATTTAGATCTTCAAGGGCTTAAGCATTGCTGTTAATTAAATGGCTAAACTAATCCTGATAGTGATTGACTGATATATAAACCAAGCAGTAGTTTAACCCTGAAACCCTTCTGAAATTTAGCCAACAGTGTTATCAGTAAAAACACTTTTTTTTTTAAAAGGTTAACTTTGTTTAGGGATTTTGAAAGTTTTCTTAAAAGATGTGTTCATCCAATTTTGTACATTAATAGTTACTACTATTTATATATAATATAATATCAACCATTGGCCACACTGCGTTTTTATATCAGCATCAACCATTAAAAAAACTATAAACTATAGTGGTCTGGATACCTGATACTGTATATACAGTATGCACCCATTTTTAACAATAATTCCCACTAGAAATATTAAATTAATGCAGTGCCTTAATTTAATGTAATAAAAACTTTCTTACAGCATTCTCAACCAAGAACATACTTCTGTAACCGGCATGTTATAAATATGTTCCTAACTTCACTTCTGGTTTCTTTATTAGATCATAATTAAACATTTATCTAAACAAAACCCTGTATAAAACGAATAAGGGTTATTTGTCTTGATTGGATTTTCTTCGGTGACAAGAATGTGTCCTTTCACAAATCAAAAGACAGACAAGCTCAGTTTTTTAAAGCAACTTTTCAGTTGCAAACCAAACACACTATATATAGTCTGTAAAATGACTGACAGGCAGCGGGAGACAAAGAGATAGAGAAAAGACTAATTAAGAGAAGTGTAGTGATCTCACCCAGTGTCTCTAAGCAACGTGCAAACCCTCCTTTACACCCCAAGGTTAGGAAGCACATGTCTGTCGAATCCAAGTCTGGAGATACAAACTTCCATTTTCTCTTTAATAATAAAATATGTGCACCCTGTGACCTCATAATTAGTTTTTTTTGCAGTACTTAAAATTAATTAGTTTGATAAGAGTGTCTGTATATTAAGAATGATTCAATTAAATTGTGAAAGAAGTGAAAATGACTCTCGCATACACTATTTATATCATTAATTTCACGCAAGTGGTGTTGCTTCATTTGATTACAATGAAAAACCTGTAGTGTTTATTGTGATGCTTGCCATTTTTATAAGTTTAGTTTTAATTAATTAACATTTTTTTTTACTGATTCAAACGATACCTTGAGTTTTTGATTGTATCTAAGCAAGTTCTTAAGACAGTTTGTCATGTTTGTTTATGTGTGGACCAAACACAACACAGCATAAACGTTATTTATTGTATTTATTTGTACATAATATTCCACAGTTGTGATCAATAGTGGTCAGTCCGTAAACTATTTGTGGTTCAAAAACAATCAAAATGTCTCCTCGATGTCGTATTTTTATGTTTTTTCATAAATGAGGCAAAATGATGTTTGTATGTTGTAGAAATACTGTTGAGCAAAAGGAAACAAGGTTTTGTAGACTGATTTTTAACCTCTGCTACTGCTACTTTTTGTAAATGTTTGAAATGTTTAAAGCAAGGTCAGCTGTAGGCAATGCCTTTGTGTTGGTGTTTACAGTTGATCTGAAATTGAACTGGATATGTCAGAATGCGTGGATTGGCCTGTAGGATAGTTATAAAGCACTTTCAGTAAAAGTTTGTAGAATAGATAACTTTATGGTATTGATATACATCGGTTTATGTGATAAACACTCTTAAAAATAAAAGGTCTTAAAAAGGTTCTTCACAGCGATGCCACAGAAAGTCCATTATTGGTTCTCTAAAGAACTTATCAGTCAAAGGTACTTTAAATAACCATTTTTCTTACCTTTCTGTGGTCTATAGAACTTTTCCACCAACAGAACCTTATCTACAACTGAAAATCTCTGTGTTAACGGTTCCCTATGGAACCTTATAGTCTGACCTTTTAGGAATATTTATTTTTAAGAGTGTATGTGCTATTCTTCAGCAAATGAATGTATGTGTTTTAGCCGTACCCTTGTGTAGCTTTCAGTACACATTTTTCCAGCAGAAACTTTACAAGGATGAATCTCACGGCAGCAGTACAAGCAGTCAAATTTTCAAGGTAGTCTCAGTTACCTCAACATCTGTTATACTTCACTAACAATATGAACGTCTTCAGCAATGAATAAAACATACAGGCTTTTGAAAACGTTTAGTGCATTTTTATGAGGCTAAGAGCAGTTGCTTTCAGCATTGAAGACATGGTTGATGAGTGAATGGAGATGTAATAGAAATGCTAATGAGTTTAGAAATGTAAAATGTGTTTTGATTCGCTATTGTATATTTAAAGACATAAACTACCTAAGAATACTACTGGCTGAAAAACAGGCTGAATATTAGCATGCTAGTGTACCTACATTTATTTGACAACTGTTTGTGTATCGCATTCTTTAATCCAAGTTATATTAAATAGAACATTTAATTGTGGCATTTCTCAAGGCAGGAAACACTTTTAACATTACACATGGTTAGCATTAAGGGGTCGAAAAAAATCACTTCATCCGGTTTGACCTTTGCAACCATAATGTATGATTTTTAGCTTGCAAAACAGACAAAAATCTCCCATAGACTAAAGAAGGAACTTGAACTGAGACCAGAATACAAAAACTTCAGGGTGGGCTCTTTCTGACCTGTGCCAATAAGCAACCACTCAGAACATCCTAACAACCGCAAAATACAGTAGCAACAGCATAATGATCTCCTGGTAACCTCCCAGAACACCTTGACATTGTGGGGGGGTGTTTCGCATGGGCAAGCACCAACCACATTTCTTTAAAAATGTAAAAATGTGTCACCCCTCTTTCCTCTCTGGGAGAAATTAGTGTGGATATTATCAGCTCCTGTTCGTATGTCTAATGGTTGCTTATTAGCTTCTTGACAGCGTTTCAACACTCTGCTCCCAATGTGCATCGCACCTCATACTGTTTAGGATCAGTGCTTTGTATAATGTATTGCTAAAAACTACCTTTATTTCCTATAGGTCTCAGTTGTAATACCTCTGTCGTATGTATCTTTTGATTACATTTCTTACTGAGTAAATATTGAAATTATGTATATTTAATTTCATTTATTTTTATATATCAAAAAAAGAAATTGAGTTTGAGCTGTACATATGATTTCGGGGACCTTCCACTGGATAATTAAATAATTGGATAATTAATTAGACGTTCTGCTTTTGGCACATGGCACACTGAATAAATCATTGGCCCCAAACGAATCATTGAACTGCTCAACGTGACTCTTGCATGTCGCCACTGTGAATGTTTGCCGACAGCTTCCTGTCCAAGAATTCTCTTGTTGCAGTGATTGTTCTGGCTTTTTTCTAAATTTAGAGAACACCCCCTCTGGGTCTCAGTGGAAGGTTCTTTATTTATTTGTCTTGCTCCCTCAGAAAGAGCAATAGTGTGGCTTTTTAGTGGGTTAACTCCTCAACCAAACAAAGAGGAATGACCCAGTTTTCCCGCCCCTCCCCAAATTGAACTTGCTCTGAGTGAAATTGGATAAATGCAGTTGAAACACAGAGAACCATTCTCTTTAAACACAACAATGGTCAAGCTAAAAGAGGAGGAGTGGGGGGCTGGTTTAAAACATTTTTTTGTTTTCTTTTGCTTGGCTCTGTGTATATATCAGAATGTCATTGGTTGGGAAAAATCTGAAATGCTGCTGCTGTGGGTATCCAGAAAATGTAACGTTAATGTGTTTGTCTTGGTGTAAGTGTGTGTTGATAGATTCATTATATTGGTCAATTTCATCATTGGTTTTATTTTTTGAAAACTCAAAATCTAGTTTGCTTTGAAATGTGGTTTTTGGTTGACTTTAGCTAGACTGTCACAATACTGGCTTTTTTTTTTTTGTGAATCATCCCTCTCATGGAATGACCCAACGAGACAAAAATGGATATAGCTGACACAGATTTTCCCTCAAGTACAACCCAGCCCCCCTTCCACCCCATGCATGAAAGATGTTAAGGACTGGGGGAGGGAGTAGGTTTAATTTAGGGTTAAGATAAACCACAGGAAGGCCAGCATGCACTGTGTCTAATATGCAGATTTTAATGATTTAATGAAGCTATTTTCCTCCCCAGAGAGAGAGAGAGAGCGAGCTGGTGTTATTTTTTTTCTTTTTTCCTTTATGTAAGATGATATTGATCTTCTGGGTGGTGCTTGGTTCCTTAAAAATGTTACAGTAGTCAGGAAATAGACAACCATTAAAATCTTTACGATACAGCGTTTATTTACAACGTTGTTTTCTATTTGCATGATTGTTGGTGTATTTTTACATTTCCAAATTCCACCTTATTCTCTTCATGCTATTCTTTTTACTTCCCCCCCCAAAATAACTCAAGACAAAAATAAACCAGTTTAAAAATAAAAAAAGCAGTTTTTATAAAACAAATACTTAAGAACATAGCATGATGTTATAGTTCAAATTTCTTAATGTGGATCACAGTTGAGATACAAGCAAAGCATTCCAAGTTAATTGTGTTTAGACTAATATGAGTGACAGAGGTAAAAGCACGATTATGTTTTTACTGTAAGTGAGTCTTCTTAGGAGTTGGTCCTTAATATAGAATAAGCGGTTTGTTATATTAAATTTAATTACATTTGATGTCTAACAATTAGTTTGTGTACAACTTTCTTAAAACACATTTTGAAATAGTGTCCTTCAACCTTCTGAGACATCTTGACTCTGTACAATATATTGATCTTATCTACTGGTTAAAGACATGGGTGCTTGTTGCCCAGTGAAGATAAATTATTCATACATGCACTACACTATATATAGACTAATAATGGTCACCAGGAAGTTCAAACAAAAAGCTGCTGACACGAACCTCCCTGGTGTCAAATTGATTACCCCATTTATGTACGTTTACACACCCGTCTATAGGAAATTTCCCCACCCTGTTTGTGCTGTAGTTTATGTACATGCATGTTGTATGCAATGCATTCATTATTTGCTCTCTGGAATTTAGGATAGTGTGGTATGAATGTTAGTTTTGTTGGTTTGAATAAGTTCCTCTGTTGTGAAATCCCACACACTTCTCCAACCACTCCGCTAACATTAGTGCTTCTCATACAGAATATTACATGGCGTTCAGTACAGTATCACATACAGTATGATAAAACAGAATATTTAATAACCTGCAACCCTAAAACTGACTTAGTTTTTTTATTTGCTGCAAAGTTTGTGAATGTTTTATAAGTTTTTTGTAATTACAAATACCTTTGAACTATTTTTAATGGATCTTGACACTCTGCTTTGAAAAGGGTAAGATTATGATTGTTTTTTGTGAAACTTGGAAATGTAAAATTTTGTTTTAGATTCTATTAAAATTTTCATGAAAACCATGAACCTTCTGCCTTCTGCTTAACCATCTGCTTTGAATATCTACATACAATACCTTATCATTTTGTATCAACATCTTTATTTGTTACAGTTTCAGTTTTAGCAGTAACACGTGCATGTAACAAACTGTAATATTGGAACTCACAAGTGGGTTCATTTGAAGTGTTTATTTTTGTTTTTAAAGTGTACTTTGTAGCCAGCAGCAATTTGGAACGCATGCATTACAGACAGACTGCAGTGCAAACAGCTGATAGTGAATAACACTAAGCCCTTGTGTATTTGCTTTTGTCAAAACACTGGTTAAGACCCCTAAAGGACAAAAACTAGTGGGCAAATGCCAGCATGATTGAAGGGGTTATTGAAAGATTTACTTTTAAAAAAATGTAATTTTGGTCTGTTAACTTTAATGTGTACTAATTGAATGTATATGATGTTTTATTTTTTTATTTTTTTATTTTACATGACCCAAAATGAATTATATTGTATATGAGATGGGAAAAAGGAGATGGGTCTTGGTTTGATTAGTAGATGATTTAGAAAATCTTTCATAGTTGTTCTACTAATTGAAAACATCAATAAGTGTCTTGTGCTTTATAAACTTGTAAAGCAGTAAAATCATTGTTTCCAATATTGCCCTAATCAGACTAATAAACAGACTTAAAAAACAACAACATAATATTGGTTGGAACTGCTGTGGTCATCGGTATATTGTGCAAACCTAGTCTGGTTTAAATGTGCAGGAACCTTTTCGTAAATCTGGTACTATGCTGAAAAAAAGATGCCTTTCTTAAGCAATGCTTAATTTAACTGTCAAGAATATTTACTAAATCAGTACTGAAAGGCATTTTTAGATATTATAATATTAATAATTCTCTTTCTATTGTCTTCCATTTGTTAAGGATTCACTAGTGTGTATTCACGAAACTGTGCCATTGATCCAGGATTTGCAGTTAATTAAATTGAGTGGCAGCATTATATTGGGCAAGACATTGATTTGGTTCATAAAACTGAAAGCAGTTTGTGCATGTGTGGGTGTGGACGTAGGAGGAAGTGTGATTCTGTACTTACAGACTTTCCATATAGCTAACAAGAATGTACCTTTGTCTTCCCCACAGGGTTTGAAAGCATTTTGGAGGGGCTCTTTGGACCAGGACTCGTAAAGGATCTTACCTTCTTTCAAGGTCAGTGTTAAATGAGGGTGTGATGATGGGGTCAATGTACAGCTGAGAAAGACAAGTATTGCTTTCATAATACAGATCTGACATTTTAAGGAACAGACTTTCCTGTGTCATAAGGTGTTATGGGTTCAGTATTGGCCACATTATCCTGTGTTTAATTTAAAGCACAGATTATCTTTATTCTCATGTTAACATAACATGCATCATAATACACCACTGTTTGAAAAGTTTAGAATCACTTGATAGAAATGTTTTTCTTGATCTTAAAAACTGTTTGATGTGAAGGCGTATGGCTGAGTGTTTGAAAATAATATTGAAGACAAAAAATATAGTTGTGTCTATGTTTTTGAACATTAAAAAATGTTTTGAAATGGATGACTTAATAATGGCTTAATAATAAAGAAAAAACAGCTAATAGTCATTCAATGACTATTCAGTTCTTCCATAGAATAGTCATTCAATTCTTATTTAATATTTTAAAAAATCACTCTGACACTCAACTTTTATATGGTTGTGAAAATAGTATATACACAATATTTTGCTGTTACAAGTTAATATATTGATGATATTATGATATGCTTTCAGGAGCAATAATAAAAGCACAAAGGTCAGTTGTTATTATTGACTGGGTTAAAAAAGACAAATAAATAAAAAGTAGACTAAGCCCTCTTTTATAAAGTGTTTTTTTTTGAAGACACCTCTTATCACTCTAGCAGCTATTGGCAGCAGAGAATGGACAAAATATGACTCAATTTAGAGAGCACAACAATCATTACATTAAACAATCATTAAGGACCGGAAGGCTGACTATATTAAAACACTTAGAACTTAGAGGGAACTTAGTTAAGACCTTGAGAATCAAGTCTAATCTTGGAATCTATATTTGGAATGGCATGACAAATGCCATGAAACGTGTAATGAATCTTGTAATATTTACAATTGTAGTGTTCAAGGGTCAAGTAATGGTGGAATAATTCTGAGGAAGGAATAGGGAGAACAGTTACGCTATAACCTTAAGTAAGTCAACTGGCTGTGTAGGCTTGATCCACTCTTGTTAAATCCTTCACATACAAGCATGGTCACTATCGATCAATACTTGCCTACTATTACTGGTGTTTTAACACAGATGAGTTCATATATTAGTACATTAATACACCTATCTCTATATCAAAAGTTATACTAAACATGTTGCAGTACAATTTAACGCTAAACAATTGATAAATATAAGATTTTAAACTCAATTCAGTTATGCTAACTTTTCATAAATGTTATCACACCTTCTGACCGTTGCCACTGGAGTCAGTTGCTTGGAAACGGGAAACAGAGATTTTCTCAAAAGGGGAGGGGTCCTGTCTTGATTATTTTGCCCCTCCCCCATCCTTCTAAAAATTCAGAATGGGAGAGAACAATACAAGCATAAGATATAAAAATATTATAAATATTTTAGTGGTGCAGTGGGTGGCCACAAAACTAAATGTCTGTGCAGTAAAATGGTGTATTTTAATACTATAGCATGTTTTGTGTTGTGTTGCTTGTTTGTAAATGGATATCACCTCATTGATTCTAATTGTCTAATTGTTTGGTATTGCAGATTGTGAGCCAGAGGGAGTGTCAGATTGGTCATTTAATGAAAATTGTCTCTTTTGCTGCTTAAGACGTGAGAAAGTGAAGGTAATTAATTTCAATCACAAGAGTTTTGTGCATTTGTGCATTAGGATGCCTACAATGCAATTCACCTTGAGCATTAAACCATGTAGCACTTTTTGAAGAAAAAAGAAAATAATATTATCAGCAATGTTTTAAGGGTTTTTAGGGATTTTTTTTATAATTCTAATGAAAGGTAGTTAATAAACTGGTTATATAGTTTAAGCTATTCTACATTTTCAGAAGTACAAGATTGCAACTACATTGTAACTTTCAGTCATTTTCCCAGGGATATTCCCTACAATACAACCTTTCAGACATTTTAAAGGGATAGTTCACCCAAGTATAAAAATTTTAAAGCATTTACCCAGCCTCATGGCATTCAAATTGCATATGACCTTTGTTGTTCTTTGGAACACAAAGAAGATATTTAGAAAATCTTTCAGTGGATTTGTGTCCATGCAGTAAGAGTCAATGGATGCCTGAACTATCACTGTATGGATGTAAACTATCCCTTAAAACCTCTGTTGTGTAATATTTTAATTTTTCAACAGCCTTAATTTATTTACATATAATGTCACTTTGACGATTAATGTCTGGGACATTTTCAATGCAAGGATTTGAATGCATTAAAACTGAATGCATCACATTTTGAAATAAATAATGTGTCTATATCTTTTTTTTAAATATGCTGTGTATATTTTGAAATTAAGCATGATTTCTTTTAAATGTAGTGACAGCCCTACTTTCCATTTCTTTGCACTTTCAAATATTTCAGCTTCTGTGTTTAATTGGCTTCTCTAATTTAATTGATTTTGTGTGATTAAATTTTATTTTTATTCTATCTAGGAAAACTTTGGTTTGAACAACCAAGTGTTATCAGAAGCAGACAGCTTTAAGCAAGAGCAGTCCAATATTAACAAACTTGAGAAGCAAGCAGAGGACTTCCTCAATGTTGTCTTCTACAGAAAGGGTAAGAAACCATTATTCATTTGCACACTTTACATAAGCACAATTGTTAATGTGTGAAATATCTTTTAAAAAATTATTATTGATAATTAAAGTATGTGTGAAGCAAATACACATCTTCCCGATGTCTGCAACCCATGTTTGTTTTTAATAAATTTAACATTTTGTATCATTTTAAAACTGATATAGTAATAATGATATCATTAAAATAAAATGTAAAAATCAATATTTATTTTATTAAAATGATCAGGTTATTTAAAGTGATTATAGCAGCCAATATATCTGGAAAGAAAGTATTTTGAAGTTCAAAATTGTTTCAGGATTTTGTTTACTTTACTGAACATGTACAATGAAGTTCTCTAAAGGAAGGAAAGCTAAGGAGACTGTTGTCTGTTTTTGGACGTCTGCAGAACTTTGCTGCCCTGTAGGAAATGTTTTTTACAAGCGTGTCTGCCAAATCCATTGGCTTTGATTTTTAACAATGACAACACGGTTACCAGGTGTATTGTTCAACAGTTTATTGATACAGTTTTTAAGGTCTACATATAAAATGCATTAAAGAGAAAAACTGATGATTGTAGTCGAATATTAACTTACATGTATGACCAGCTGTTTAATAACGATATGGCAAAATACACAAGAGAACTGTTCAAATGTTTGAGCTGTGAGTGATCAAAGACAAGAATATTTGAAATAGCCTCTGTACCAATTAGATTTAAGCCAGGAACCAAACCAAACAACTCAAGAAATAGTAGAAAAGTATAAACAAGATAAAAAGAAAGAGATACAAAACTGCATCTTTCATTAAGAATTTACCTACTCGTGTCATGCTGCTTGTGGTTGTTGACATAAGGGTGGTTGCTAGGGGTGTAACAATATAAGTTGGGGGGCGGGGCTTATAGAAGTATGTGGAAAGACATTTAATACTATCTCTGCATTTTTAGGAGGAGCTATTTTAGTCAAGTCAGTGTTTTTGTATAGTGCTTTTTTGAAATTCGTATTATTTCAAAGCAGATAAAAAATGCCTTACAAACCCTCTGGTAAACCAGAATTAGGCCTATGTCATACTATACATTATTATAGACACTTGTTTCCCAGTGCAGTGTGCTGCAATCATATATTGATTTATATTTAGTGTTTTTGGAATATACTTGCAATGTACTTAAATATACTTGGGCATTGCTGTATTATGAGCAAGTGGTCGTTGTGCTATCGCCACACACTTTTTAACACAACTGATCATTTTGTATGACTTTGTTTAAAGTGCAGAAAACTATCAGCAGTTTTAAATAACGGTTTACATTTACAAAATCAGAGGGGGTGGGTTTGGTACACCATGTAAGTTCTGCGGATGGTGAGTGATGGGATACACCCCTAGTGGTCGCTGCTGAGCTGTTTTGGCACAATTTCTGTTTTTGTATTAATAATGCCGTAGGAATTTAGCAAATAACCAAATTTTTTTTTAAAAATGAGGTTGAAATCACAACGACTTGTACAGAATCATACCTTTCTAAAAATCAATTTCTCGATCGACTGTTGCATTCTTATAGCATCACACAGCATTGTACTTAACAAATATTTGCTTTTAATGGCATAATATAGACAACATATTTATTGGCTCATTCCATCAATCTTCCAGCAGACCTCCCAAGATTCACAGACCCCCACATTCCTCTAGTGGCTCGTGAGATCATGCAGCGAATGATCCGACAGTTCGCTGCGGAATATACCTCAAAAACCAGCTCAACTCAGGACGTACCCAGCCCCCAGTCCCAGCCCAACGGCACCAAGGACCAAAGCCTGCCGAAAGCGCCCTCGCTGGAGCCGGACGCCTCCACACCTCCTCCCACCTGTGGGGGCGCCGGTACCGGTACAGCTGCCTCAGCACAGAATCCCGTCCTTAGCAAGCTTCTCATGGCAGACCAGGACTCCCCACTGGACCTTACCATCAAAAAAACAGAGACAGAACCCAGTGAACAAGGTGAGACTGCAGCTTCTGTTTGCATCAGTCACTTTCACCCTTTTGAAAACTTGTCTGTTTATTAGGGCTGCACA
>JAZGTK010019246.1:0-11466 GCA_036877625.1 Ambastaia sidthimunki
TAGGATGGTTAATTTCTTTGCATCAAAAATCATTGTTAAGAAAGATCAGCGAGAGCCACTTAGTTATTTAACAAGGAGACGCTGAGCAGAAACAATTATCACAGTTGGGATGAATCACTATTCATATTACATTTGATTAGTAGTTAATTGCTCTGAGTGACTTTGTGATATTGCTGTGCTGAGTAACAGCCTCTTTCCTCATTTGAAATTTGCTCACTCATTATCCCCTTAAAGGTGAAGTGTGTAATTTCTTCTATCTGTACGCCATTGCTATAGGTCGACTTCCAGGAAAAGATCTTAAGAACTTGATAGACTGAAATGTTTTCAAACTAAATGGCTGCTGCTCTCCTTCCTATCCAGATTATGGCTTCCTGTCATTAGCATTCAACAGTCAACATCCTGATTTCTATAAATTATAGAAGAAATAAACCCTTTGTGAACAGAGGAATGTGTTATGATTGACAAATGCATAAAAGCTTAAACAAACTTGTCAACTGTTAAAACGGGCTGGTAAAAATGTGATCAGCTGGTGAATTGGGGGTGTTTGGGGAATCAAAACTCACAGACACACAGATGACTGGCTACAGAGATAAATTTTAAATTAACCATATAAGGTTTCAAAACACTTCATAAGCTGTAATTATGTGTTTAGTGCATTAAATGACTCATATGGGACTCATATGGGTACTGCTAATTTTAAACTTCACCTTTAAACATCATGTTATCTGAAAGTGACTATTAAACACTCATGCTTAGAGTGACATAACTGAATCTAATTTTAAAGATGGCTATTGCTCTATTGCTCATTAAGTTAATGAATTAAATAATGTGCATGCAACTAATTCATAATAGATAATAGCAATAGAACCAAACAGAGAGTAATTGTAGAGATGGTTATTGTACCTGCAGTCCAATGGGACCTGGAAGACCTGGGAAGCCACGGGGTCCCTCGTCTCCCTTCTGCCCGAACATTCCCTGCTGACCCCTAGGACCGGCCTCTCCATCACTTCCCTACCCAAGACCAAAATAAAAAAATAACCTTCACACACTGGCAGCTAACATGTATTTAGGACACACGTTTAAAGTGACAACATCAAAACATGATGGCCGAGACATGAAGTTCAGTACTGTCTGGAATCTGGATATTTAAAAGTGACTTGGAGACCAGAGATACTGACCCCAGAATGCTTCTCATACATTACTGTCTAGTGCAGACAGGCATGAGAATGGGATCTTCCCCTTTGAGACATCAAAAGGGCTTGAGAACTTTAAAAGATGAGAAGGGGGTGATGGTGTGCTTATTTCTGGAGCTGCCTGCTCTTCAAGCTCAGTGGTAAAGGGGATGTGCTGCTGACAAACTGCCATTTTTTGCAGTTCAAACAGACACTGAATGAAGATGCATTGGAAAGATGTGTCGTAACAGTGCTGTCTGTGGAGAATGCATGTCTTTTGATCATCAGAATTGTAGGTCAGTGGAGGATATGATGGGGGTGTTTGTATTGGGGACTATGAGGAAATGAAGTATTGATTAACCTACAGCAAAGGTACAGCAGAGATCGAAAAGAGGGCGTGTACATTTATGCTAACCGTTAAAATGTTTAAATCACTTATGTATTTTTTGTTAACATTAACATGCTTTTATATAGACATATAAAACATGATGATAATACTCGAACAACTGAGTTTCTAACATACTGAACTGTGTCTCCATTATAAATATACAAAACAGCATAAAACAAATAATAACAACTTTATATATTAAAGTCATGATTTTACAACACTGAACAACAGCCGAAATAAAAACCCTTCAGTAAATGGATATTTCTCACAACTTGCAAATTAAGTATTTTAATAAAAGAAGGTATAAAAAGATTTCCTCAAATGATTACAGCACTGGCAACCTCTACCAGAGGGTAACATCTCACGCTCTGTACAAAGTGTGTGTAATGGATCTGCAATTATCTTTTGAGCATAATAACCTTGTTCAGTCAAATATCGCTCATATTAGGGTGGCTGAGATCTTTAAAACAGTATTGAAAACACAGAGCCAAGATTTCAAGATTCTGAGATTTAGTCCCTCAGTTAAACTGCTGAATAGTCTCCAAGAATGTTCTTCACATAGCTGCACAGAATAGGTGTAATTACCAGCTTTTTGAGGGCTAATGAGGAGAATGCATCAAGGAAATGGAGAGGCCCAGCTGGGAGTGTTCTGCTTGAGTCATAAACTTTAAATAATCAACTGTGTGCCACCTGGTCCTGACTGCATGCTCGCTTCATCAACACAGCAGGTTGCTCAACGCAGACAAAACTGAGCAATAGTTAGCAATTTTACATACACTTTTATTTGAAGCAGCTTACAGTAGACTTGTTACAGGGACAAACCCCTTGGCGCAACCTCAACCTGAAGTTAAGTGGCTTCAGGCTGGCTCCTGGCTCAGTGTTGATGGTCCACACATTGGCCCTTATGGGACCAGTCCAGATTGTTAACCACTGGGCCACACAACCCCAACAGATACTATCAAGTTTGGTTGTTAACTATCAGGGGGCTTGTGTGAAAAGCCTGTACAGTATGTGTGAAATTGACTGCACTAATGAAGATGATGCAGTATATGGAAGGCTGGAAACTCAGTACTTACAGCAGGACCTGGAGCTCCAACGACACCCTGAGGACCTGATGGACCTGGAGGTCCCTATAGCAACAGACAAAAAAAGTAGGTATAGCTCCACATGAAAAAGAGTTGCCTAAGCTACAGAATGTAAAATTGTATGTTTTGTGGAGTTTCTTCTTGCATCAAAGTGAAGTGTATATTTAAGTGCAACCCAAATACAATTCAAGCCTATTGGAATTAAAATATTTTGCATAAATTGTTTAGATAAGTAACTTACGTGTTCGCCTTTGTCACCTTTGCTTCCCTTTTGGCCCGGCTCACCGACCTCTCCCTGCGAAAATCACATGAATTGATTTTAAAATTGTGTAATTTGAGGCTACGCTTCAAACTTTTTCCTTGTTGCCTGGTCATCGAAATTTTTCAAGGTCACTTCAGCCTCAACAGCACGGTAAACATTACTCCTGAGAAATTCATTCAAACTGTAAAACTAAGACCTTGGGGTGTGTTTGCAATTAATTGATTACTTGGCCCCTCCGACACCATTGGCGCTAAAGCTGAAAAGAATAATGTGTCTTGGGACGTGATAAGGATGTTAAAAAGCACAGCTCTACATTTAACAATGAGCTAATAGATTCTGGAATACATTAGTGACAATCCAGTTTCTTCGCCTTAAGCCTCCAAAGCATGTTTGTTTATTTTGACGTGCATGTGTGTAGAATTGTGTATGTGTGTACTGAGTTTCAACACCTCACTGTGGCAATGGCTTTGCATTATGTTTAGTTACAGCGATGAATAAGAAATTCTTTCTGCGGTAACTTTACAGTACAGTAGGTGTGCAGATGCGAGACAGGCATAATGTTTAACAGCCAGAGTGTTTCACCTTGTCACCATCCTCTCCAGGTGGACCCTGAGGTCCGGCTGGGCCCGGGAGACCAACTGGACCTTGAATGCCGTCTCGGCCAGCAGGACCCGTGGGTCCCTTCTCACCCTGTGCAAATGTAAGACAAATGTGCTTTCCATTAATGATTAATAAAAGATATAGCTGTTTAAGAACTTGCTATCATCTCTGCATGATACCTGATGAAAAATGCTCTCATCAGATTTAATACAGACAGTCTGAGAGGACAAAGCTAGTGATGCAGCCAGAGCAATTAATAAAAAAGCATTTTATACTATGCAGACGAATATGGTCAGCAACTAATTGATTCTGGCTTTAATCCTGTACCATCAAAGGGTGAATTCATTAAAAAGTTTTTGTTAGGATGTGTTGTAAAACTCCCTAAGCTATTGATGTGTTTATTGAAAAGACTAAATTTAATGGACTCAAACTCCCTTCCTGTTGCCCTTATTTTTCCTGTTTGAATATACAGACATTTGTGCATTACTTCACCTGCTATATATATACAAATCTGATAAAGTAAATTATATTTCTGTGTAAATTATATTAGACCAACTTGTGCCATTCATCTCAGTGACAAATGTGTCCCAATTTTAAGAATTCACTCTTTTTCTAATCCGTAATCAATATAACAATGCATACACTAACATCTGCATTTTATATGTTCAAACAACACTCACCGGAGCACCTTTCTCTCCAGCCGGTCCTGGGGGTCCCTGAGGGCCATTGCGTCCCGTTAGGCCAATGGGCCCTCCTGGTCCAGCTGGACCTCTCTCTCCTGGAGAGCCCTGTGACACGAAAACCTCATCAAAATCTGACTAGGGCAATATACATATATACATACTTTTTAAAGTAAAGATTTTAAAGTAAAAGTATATTATATTAAAACAATCAAATATAACCTGTGTTTAGTGAAAAGAGTATCACAAATAAACAACGTATGTTTACAACCAATGAATAGATATGAATTCAGTGGTTTGATTTGGTAGGCAGGTGTTGAGAGACTTGCACCTGTACAGACTCACCAGTGTGTAGTGTTCATTTTCTTCAGATTCTATTAGTGCTTCTGTTAGCACTGAAAGATTAGTACTAAAGAGAGCTCTCAAAGAGAGATCTTTATTCCCTGTTTACTTCAGAAAACCCAGTTGCTTTCACATGCATACACACAAGCACATGCTAAAACACACAAACATCATCTTGCTGCATTAGCCATCAGTGTTAATGCATCCAAACATGACCAGGACTCTTTACAAATGCACTGAACTGGACTTAAGGGATGTCTAACCACTTCCTATTAAAGGATTCAGTTCACCAACCCTGGATGTGAATCCACTCATGTGAATTTTGAGGTAAGGCCAGATTATAAGTAAAAAATTATTTTATTATAATTTATTTAGGATAAACATACCTTTTCTGCTGCCTTTTACATAGCTAAAGGCTTCATTACAATATACAACCTTAGACTGACTTTTGAAGGGCTGTGAGATAAAGAAGAGGATAAAATTCTCAGCCACTTATGGCATGATTCACAGTTTTTCTGTAGCTATTTACAAAGTTGCTAAAGGGTGCGATGCCTAGTAATTGCAAATCTGTTCAGAAGTTATGTCACCTTTAAGACCATTAACACAACAGATTATGTCCAGTCATGCAAAATAAAATCAAACTGACACAACATACAATGCTGACTCACTCCTCAACTAATATATCAGCACACAAACACTCGCTCAACAAACTTCTTGCCAAACAAACTCCACACACTGACTCAACTCTTTGTTGGAAAGTTCTCTGGGGTGAAGCTCACTGCTGCCGGTGATTCAATTCAAGCACCTGGCAGGAGGTCTACTTAGGCAAAGATAACATGGCTGATTGGTGTGGGTGGCCGCAGACTCTTTCTGATTTAAAAGTTTTCTAGCCGGGCTTGCAGATGCCTTTTACAGGAGAGACAATAAATCCCTAAACAATGCTGCTCCAGCTGAAAGGCACTTCACAAAGCACACACCTGAAGCTTTGATGCTTGGGCTGTGCTGCTGTGCCTTTGCTGCACTGAGAGAAGACGAACAGACAGCAGATACTTTCAAAAGAAGATTGTCACTTCTTTGCAGGACACAGTTTCTATTTTTTTTCAATGTTTATTTATATACTATTTACAAAAACTCTTGTTTAATTTTAATGTCAAATATTACTGTACTTATTGTACATCACACTTATTTAACTTGTATATCTGTCTCTTGTATATATTACAAACTATTGTATATACTATAATACATTTGTATACAAACTGTTTGTATACAAACTACTACCATTGTATATACTGTAATACATATTTCATAGCATATTCTATATATTTTCTATTTCCAGCTGCTAATGTTTTTTATTTATTAAACATTTTTTATTGTAAATAATAATACTGAGAATGATTTATAAGATTGTACTGAATTCTGCTGAAATCTACTGCAAGATCTCATTTATGTCTGTCTGATCCATTATGTGTCGAGAATCTAAGTTGCTCCTTGTAGACTGATAAGATGTAATTGTTATATTGCGTATGACACTGTGTAGATTATTAGAATACTACATGCATGATTCAGATCTAATTACTGACGTGGTGACAGGCTTACGGATCAGGCCTGACTCATTCAGTGTGATCAGACTGCGTGGGATAAGATCACACACACTAAACTTGGCTCCCATCGCCAACATTACCGATCATTAAAATCACCACCTGCTGACTGAACCCCATCCAGGATTCGCTTGTTGTCATTTTATTAATAGAGACAAAAAATCAGACGATTGACCATTTGCTGAGTTTCCATGGTAACACAGGTACTTACATTGGGGCCGGGTGGACCCTGTGGACCCTCGCCTCCCTTCAGACCAGATGGACCCTGTGAGTGAGTGTGAGAGAAAGAGAAATTTAATCAAGCAACATAGCAACCCCATATTCACCAATAAGAGCAGTTCTGCAGAGTCTGTCAAAGTGGCATCTGAAACTCTGTGTGTGTGCTTGCATGTGTTTGTGCTAGTATATGGCAGCTGTTTGCACTATAAGTCTACTGGAAATACAGCCCAGAGTGTTTATAAAACTGGCAATCTCACTATTTCCTACATCAGAAGCAAAACGCTGCCAGCACATTCTCATGCGATGCCAGGAACAGCTCAATATTTTGCCATCAAGGCACAATGTGAGTCATTAAGGCTTAAAGTAAACATCAAAACAAGTGACAACCAAATCAACTGTTGTTGATTGAAATAGTGCTGGCTATGTGCATCAATATCACTCTGAGCCATAATCTTACACTGATGCATTGAAGAAATAACTAGAGGACATCCATTAATCAAGAAGATGCCATTTCTTAAACTAAAAACTCTTTTATATTCTGTCAGATCTAAATATCAATAATACAAAAAAAAAAACTAAAGGAGAATACTAAGGTCACATGCATACTTTGAGATCTTGGACTGTGGCTTTTTGTTATGCAGTGAGTCATGCATGAACAGACCCAGACAGTAGCAAAGCAGCAAAGTACAATAAATATGTCAGACTGATTCTCTGATTTAAAATCAGGCCAGACCTATACCGCATTTTCCAGCACAATATTGTGACTGTGTTTATGCTTCAGGTATCCTCCTCTTTCTAAAGTCCTGAGGTGTACTGTACAGTATATGTGCACAGGTCAGTTTTGGAACAACATTACACACACAGGACAGTGCAGTAAATAATGTGTATGGTACACAGAAATAGAGACCAGGTAAAACTGTAAAATCTCACTAGATATGTAGAAACATTCCATTAACAAATGACCTTTTTTATCCAAAGATTTAATAATAAGAAGTTATGTTGGTCCCCACAGTAGCTTAAGAGTATTTCTTTCCAAACAATTGCAGGCCTTTAAAAACCGAATAAAGAAAAGCTTTTCTGTGTAATCCTTTCTCAACATGTAATAATTTACCTCTGCAACTTCCTTTTCATCTGATCTGTTAAGCAAAAGTAAGACACAGTAACTGTGCCTTCTTAGGTTTTGTGTGGATTTTATACTTACTGCAAGTAGGTTTAAGGTCCTAATAGATTTAAAATGTTCCATAGATACGATGGAACAAAAAATACACTGCAGTGTAATTTTGGTGCATGTTTTAAAAACACATGTATTAACAAATACATGTATTAACACATGTAAAATACAGATAATATACAGATAATCTCCATAAGCCCTTAGTTATGACTGTGTCCTCTGCTCTACATCCAGTGTAAGAATTTACAGGAATATCAGGCAGTTAGGCAGCTAATGGTCATTTGACTAGGCACAATTAACTTGTTTGCACTTACCCCTGCACCAGGTAGACCCCTTTGTCCTGGAAACCCTTTAAGACCGGCAGGACCAGGCTTCCCAGAACCCCCCTGTGGACCTGGATCACCCTTCAAGGAGAGAGACAATGTAATAAGACTTAGTGTCATTACTTGAAACCACCAACATAACCAAGCCCTTTATATAATGGCATTTTGCACTATACGTTAAGTAAATTCTACTGGCTTTTTACATTTCTGTTAAGTGAGATGAACAGGTTTTGCAACTCTACCTTTCCACCTTCTTTGCCAGCAGTCCCAGGAAGACCTTGTTCTCCAGGAGGCCCCGGGGATCCAGGATGACCTCTCTCTCCAACAGGACCAGTTTCTCCTGTAGGGCCCTTTTAAATTCAAAATCAACTTATAAATAAACAAAATCTAATGTTCTGTTTTCATTTCGCATTTTGGCCAACTTCATAAGATGTTTTATTAAAGCAACGTGTGGGTCTGTCAAGTTCTATTTGTATAAAACAATAACTGATAGAGCTTACCTGTGGGCCAACAACACCTCCAGGTCCAGGAGGTCCAGTCTTGCCTTGAAAACCCTGTGTTGGGATAAATATAGTCTTTGTGAGACATCTATTGCAATTTACTCAAGTAATGACATATCTAGAACGTAAATGAATGGGCTTCCTCTGTAATCTTCTTTGGAGGAAGCCTCCAAACAGCACCGGAAACATTTGCACATATAGTTTGGGACTCAAAAAACTAATCTGTCTGAAATAAAAATAATTTTTATATTGTTGCACTTCTTTTCTTTGATGTATGAGGTATTTTTATCTTAAAAGCTAAAAAGATCAAACCTGGTGAAATCTCTTGTTCAAGAAAAAAAGCACTTCATCTATTGGACATTTCTTGATTAGAAACAGACAAACAGGGTTGCCAAGAACAGTGTGATGTCTTGACACTGTCAGTAGCAAAAATGTAGTAACACATAAACAATGTCGACAACATATTTTCCTTTTTACTCAAAAGAAAACATTTGTGAAGACAAAAATATACTCACTGTTTCTCCTCGCTGTCCAGGATGACCGGGCAATCCATCCTTTCCTGGAGGTCCCTGAGGGAATTACAAGACATCTTGTCAATTTCTTACCTGACAAAATGCTTTGATAGATTAAAAAAGGTTATAATTTTTTGCTGATGTGAGACCAATTAAACTGACTGATTGATTACAGCTGAATCTGTTTTTGATTCATATATGCTGTCATAAGTGGCCAGAAAACAAATTAAAGAGAAGAACAGCAGTACTGAAAAAGTCAAAAACATGCAATTGATGAAACCACATACAGGTGGGCCTTTAGGGCCTGGCAATCCTACAGGGCCCTGAGGTCCTTGGGGTCCCTAAAACAGAAAAATAGTGTTCAACTACAAGACAATGAAATAGTTTGTTAATCCAAAAGGTTTATACAACTGCCCTCAAAAAATTTTTTAATCATAACTCACTCTCTCTCCTGGACCACCAGGTGGTCCATCATTTCCTGATGTCCCCTAAGAACAAAAACAGTCAAAGGTTCCTGTTATAGTAATGCTTTCACAGACAGCATTAAGTAAAATGGCCTGACAGAAACTGGGTTAGCTGAATCATTTTTAAAGACCTTTGCGCCAGGATTTCCTGTTGGACCTCTGGCACCTCTTCCACCACGGGGACCCTGAGAGCATGACATAATCGAAAAAAATATTGTGCATCACTATTGTAGATGAACCAAAGCATTGTTCTTCTCTGTTTGATAGATCGGAAGCTGTTTACTGACATACCGTTGGACCTCGTTGTCCTCTTGGACCTGCTTTGCCAGCAATGCCCTATAAAACAAACAAAAAATATTTATGTACTTTACACCTATTAAACCTCATCAGTAAAACTACTACTCTGAAACTATTTCTCACAAAAATATAATTACTCACAATTGACAGTAGTTACACTACAATCAAGATTAATTTTGCATTAATATACTGTACTTTATTCATAGCTAAATATTTTTATAGCACAAAACATCTGAATGTTTTTGAATGTATGAATGCATTAAACCTCAATTTGGCATTAAACTTCAATAAATCAACTTTCACTTACTACAACTAAAAAAACTAAAAGCGTGTTTCATAATTACAAAAATTTGCTCAATTATAAGTGCTTAATACAAATTGACATTCAAATTGAGGAACATAAGGCTTTGTCAGGTTACTAGAAAAGCTATAATGATTCACACACTATTGAATAGTAGATGATTTAGTAGGGTTGCTACTAACTTTCAGTTGTGAGTCTTTGAGTACACTTAACCTCACATTACTGAAACTTCGCTTTTTAAAACCAGTTAACCAATAGGTGTGGTAGACACATTTTGAAATCACAACCACAGATCTTTTAAAAAAATGACTCCCTCCAGGTTGTGGCTTACTGAAACAAATGCATCTGTCTTTTGCTAACCGCATAATGGCCTCATACATACCCTTCCTCCTTTCTCTCCATTGGCTCCAGGGAATCCAGGGAAACCATTAGAGCCCTGCAGATGGAGACAGATGACCAGGCAGCGTTCAGCTACATGTCTTACATGACACATTCACTACTCAAAAGTGTCCAATATCTGTCCCCACATTTTAAATAACCCCCCCCAAAAAACTTCAGTCTTTGATCAAAAGTGCAGTTATGTCGACTGACGGAGGGCGTCCTTGAAGAATAATTCAACAACATTACAGCTAATGCTAACGATATGCAGGCAATACTCTGAGGGTACGCTTGTGGAGTTGGTAAACAGGGGGTGAGAGCTTGTTAGCACAAAGACAGGAGATGAAATTGAAGGTCACATTATTTTGGCAAAGCAAAGAGGGGCACGCTGCCCACGCACTCAGCCTAACAACGGATACACATCAGTAATTTACTTCACGGGCTGGTCGACAGCACAAGATAATGGCACAAGTCAAACAGACAACCGCAAATACACACAACAAAAATGCAACACCAAGGGGTTGACAGCGCTCTGAACAAGCCTAAGAGGATGTCAAAATACCCATAATGCTTCACAAAAAAGAAAAAGAGAAGTGGGGGGATTTCAAGAGTCAACATAGATGACAAAGCATACTGTTCACACACAAAGAGGAAATAAACCTGTCAGGCACCTATTTCAATGTTAAATTGCAGCACTTGCAATTCAATGGAAGTATAAGATCCATCTCTGCTACAAAAGCAGCATATGTTGTGTTTTGTCTGCTGATGAAACTCTTCACCAGTTCTTCTCTTGCAGCAGGTCAAGCAACTTTAAAAAGAGGCCATACTGACCAACCAAGTTTTGGTGGTCCACCAGCTGGACCAGCATCAAACTGGCATAAACTAGTCTAAACCAGAATGGGGAAATTGTTTTCAGGTATTTCACAAAAGGAAAGTAAATTCTGAGTAATTCTTACGAATGCTGTCAGCAAGCTGAACTGAATAAGCTGACAAATATCCCAACACAAACTGTGTCTACACAGTCTAATAGGTGTTCACAGGCATGTGATTATAACAAGCAGGGTGGTCGAGAGATACTGCAGCACTATGACACAGTGCAGAGATAAAACAGTTGGCTTCATGGAGAATGAGTTTATCCAATTAACTCTGTTAACACAGGCTTAAGAAAAAGCTG
>JAZGTK010019247.1:0-11466 GCA_036877625.1 Ambastaia sidthimunki
TTGAAATGAAACAGCAATTATGTTACTTTTCTTTATAGTGTTTCACAGAATGGCTGAAAGCTTCAGATAATGGCAGTGAAAAGCATGTCATTTGATATGTGTAGGAAAAACTATAGATAATTGTTACTATTGTTATGCTGATATTATGGGTGTATTATTCAACATAATGAGAGTAGCATCTCTCTGAGTTTTAATGTCAGAGCTGTGATGGCACTTGCTTAAAGTGATCTGCACTGTAAGATAAATGTGAATGTTATATATATATATAAAAATTAAGGTGTAGGTCTTTATTATACACAGGGATATAAACTAATAACGTTTCAGCTAGCCCCTTTTTTAACCTTCTTCTTCATTAAAATGTTCTACGTTTTAAACATTAAAATCACTTGAACAGGTTGTAAAGCTTTAATACATAAATTAAAACATACTCCATGAATATCTCACCTTTTCCATCTAATGACTTTAATTTGGTAAATCTAGATACAGGGATGCAAAGTATTCAGTTATTTAGTAATAATTCTCACAAATCCTCACAGTGAAATGTACATTAAAATTCTATGTATATTTTTCTGATACACAGAAACTGGCCCTTCATCACTAGGTGTGTTTGTTATGGTCTGGATTCCCCAGTCTTGTTTTTGCTGTTAGGAATAAACTGCTACATAAAAATACAGCAGCGTTTCCTGCTTTAGACACGCCTGCAGCCCAGAATAACATCAGCTGTAATGAGCGCTCACTCACCGCAGCATATGCAGCCAAAAAACATCACCCACCCCCCAAACATAAAAACTGAGACTGACTGACAATACATGTTAAAAAATAGAATTCAATTTAAATTCGCTGGAGGCTAATTTAAGGCCACCTGATTATTTTGCAGCTTGTTATCTGTATTCTGAATAAACGATGTGCAGAAGACACACTGGGAAAGGTTAATATATGCAGTATTTATAACATGATAAAACATTAGGATTTTTCTCTAGGTTTTCTGCAGAAAATGTCATGGAGCATATAATTTGACTTAGTTATTTAAGAAACATAGTCTGTATGACGATTTTAACAGTGTTCCTGTAACTCAACTGGTAAAGCATTGCATTAGCCATGCAAAGGTTGTGGGTTTGATTCCTAGGGAACACACAAACTGATAAAAAATATATAACTTAAGTGTCAGCACAGTAAGTGTCAGCCAAATGCATAGATGTAAATTTTACTACTTCATACATTTAGACTAAGGTAAACATTTTGTTGTACAGCCTACAAAACCTCCTTAAATCATGCACATTACAAATAAACTGACATAATTAAAACATGCTATAAAGAAAAAGCAGCAAATCATTTTCTACCAAATTAAGACTAAAATTGTTCAAAATAAAGACTGTCATTTATTCATAGATGGGCAATTAAAAGTCTAATTTAGTACCTTTTCACTTAGCGCTGTGTGGGAGGTTTGCTTTTGTGGCTGTATGCTGCATTATAAACTCACGGCTTTGATCATCTCTGCAATCAGTGTTAATTAAAAAACATCAGTCTGTGAGAGGTGTGTGGCTCAAGGGATTATGGGAAATGTAGTAGAGCAGATGAGTCACCACATCCCCTGCAGCTGGTCCCACAGAGAAGCAAATCATTTGGGCACAGGGCAGATTGCTTGTCATCCTATGCTACTAAAAATAAAACAGTGTGCTTTTGGTCATCTTGTGTTCAATGATTCACGGTGACACATCTGTACCACAGTTCGAACCATTTCCCAAAATACTGGTCTTAATCATAAGTGAAACCACAAAAACTAAAGATAACAGTTCACTAAGATTGGACATTGCTGTTGTTAAAGGGTAGGATGGGGGGGTTAAGGGTGGGGGCAGGCAGCCCAATAGCTTACATAAATTTGTCAGAGTGCTCTTATTTTCGTTCGAGTTAAAATTACCAGATGGCTCGACACGTTTGACAGTCTTTCACACATAACCTATATTAAGAGAGTGCTCAGAAAGGGGTTATATTTAGCCCAGTTTGAGAGTCTCTTTTTTCAGTTTGACTAGCGTTTGTAATACATCAACAGCTCCTCTTGGCTTCATTACACGCAATGTTCTCATGAAGGCTTGAGGCCAAAACATGAGGTGTGAGCGTGCTTTGTCTCATAACATTGATTTACTGCCAGGTGATGTCAGGTGATGCCAAAATGGACCGCATCCCACGGCCGTCTCAACAAGTGCCTTGTTAACGTAATTAAAAGAAAGTGATAAACCACAACATCTCCCGATATGATCTAACCTGTTGCTCCATTAGCTCAACAATGGGTTTTAAGAGCTTAATAGACTAAAGCTATTTAAAAACTCACAGCTCCTCAATTGAAGAGGTCAATTGATTGACATTTGATGACATCAGAGCTTCCATTACCAGGGTTTTGTTTTGGGTCACTAACATGCTGTCTGGAACAGGGTTAAGTCGTGGAAGGCAGCCAGAGAGCTATTGGCTCTTACCTGGTCAATCTTAATCGCCGAACCGCCTGCTTCCAGATAAGCAGGGAGGTCTGAGCAGCTTGACCTGAGGTTCCTCAGCTGGTTGGTTGGTATAAAGTGTATCTTTTTAACAATGGCAGTGGGGAAGGCAAGTAGGCAACATAAGATAAATGAGATATCACTGTGGCAAGCGCTCCAAGCCAGCAGGTGTTTTTGGGGCTATTTTTAGCACTATAAGGGCAGTGAGCCCAACGCCTGTGACTCATTGTTGAAGCTCATTGGCTGACTCCATGAGTACTGTAAAAACACAGGCTGCTCTTTGTAAAAGTCCTCTTTCAAGTCTGAATTAATATTCACAGTCATTCCAGGATGTTTAGGGTCATCGCTTCGGAAAGCCGCTCCCATCACTTCAAATGAGGCTCTGTTCCAAGAAGTGCCATTATAACACAAACCCAAGGTGAATTTTTTGTTAAACACCACAAGTTGAAGGAGGAGAAATTGCTTCAACCCTAACTAGAGCTGACAGGCATAGCTGGTGTACGAGCGCTGACTGAAAAGGAGAGTGTGTTTGTGTGAGTGTGTATGTTTCAGACTTATATAAGGGATGATATAATATCCATGAGTGCTCACAGGGAGGAGACACCACACAGTGCAGTTCAATATCTGCAGGAAGAGGAGTCATTATGATGTCGCCAGCGTTGCCATGGCAGCCAGTTTGGGTGGTGGATTGGGTGTGGGTTTTGTCATAGCTTAAGATTGCACCACTTGCTTTTTTGTTGCTATTTTTATTCATCAGTTACGTATGCAGACATTTTGATGATGGTAAAGAACATTATGTTCAACCAGACAAGAGCAGAAATGCTTCAGCATTAATGTGTGAATTGTTGCTTATGTCACAGTAAGTGCCTCGCTATGGCAACTCATGATGGGAATTTTGTGGGCTTAAGGGATGCTGGTTTATAGCTAGGAATCAATGTATGAAGGCTTTTCTTCTGTGTGTGAATCTCTTAATGAACAGGTGGTGTTGTAGTGTGTTATGCCAATAATAAGCTTGCTGAGAATTAAAGTTACATCGCTAATAGATCTAGTGTTTTACATGATTCTCTGCAGTTTATCAGCCATTAATGTTATTATGTTATGTAATCATAAATTGCAACCACTAATAACTAATCCACCATGCAAACTAAGAGAAAAAAACATTAGACTCGATCATGTTTTTAGACATCTGCTTACTCAGTGATGCGTTACAGTTATCTTTCTTACATGGGGGATCCTGTTGTTACATCACCCTCAGTTGTTACATCATCCTCAGTTTTCCAATGGGTAACCTTAGATTTATTGCTTTATTTTATAAGTACTGTATATCTTATCAGTACCTGTGCATGCAGTTATGGGACACTAACACCAGAATTGTATGCTTGTATCGTACAGTATGCAAGCTTGAAATTTCCTCCTTATAAGCCTTATCCTTTTATCCATAAAGCTGTTCTTTCCATATCTCCACCCATATTCTGTTCTTTCATACTCAGTCATTTATCTCCTGTGCAAACAATGACAATTTAAAAACCCCTTCTCTCTGTAATTTCTGTGGCTAAACAGAAGAGTAGATGTGTCACAGTCTTATATGATGAGCATCCCCAGTGGTCCCCTTTCTAAGGGACTGTCCTCCAGGCTTGCTATTGATTTTCACTGTCTGGTTGGTTATATATAGTTCTTGGGGCCTTGGGGATGCCCTGTGCTTTTTGTACCTAGTGTATTATTTGTAATGAGGAGCAGCTTGAAGACTACAGCAGCAATTTTCCATCGTGATGAAGGTGTGATGGTGACTCTTAGGAGGGAGGATGGTGAGGGAATAAGAGACTAGAACACAAACATTTCAACTAGCTGGAAAACAGACTGCTGCACTGTGGTCTCCATACAGACAAAAGGGTCAGAGGAACCTATTGAACCAAACAATGACTAGCGATAACCTTCATAATTGTGCATGGAAGGGAGGACATGCCAGAAGGATTCTGATAAAGATATATAGCAAACAATAGAGCTACACTCATGTCTATGTTGTGTCTCTGTGTATCAGAGAACCACAGAGGCTCCTGTGGGGCCGTATTTATAAACTTTTGATGACTTTGAGGTATAGTTTGAGGAAAGTTTAGCTTAGCACAGTATGAAGGGGAAAATAAGGACAATGTTTTGTCTTTTGGGACCAACCCTATCAGTCCCTGCAAGTTTAGCATCAACCTACTCCACACCTGCCTGGGTGTTTCTGGCAGTCCTAAAGACCTTTATCCGTTAAGCACACTGTATAAGTTTCGGTGTGCTTAATTAGGTTTGAAACTAAATTCTGTAGGACAATGGACCTTGCTGAGACATTGGAGGCTTACACCAATTTAAATACAGTGGAGATGTTGGTGCTAAATTTTTGTATTCTCACTCTTTTCTCTCTTAGTGGACGTTAAGCCAGAGGTTCCCATGGCTCTTGACCCAGGCTCCCCATTGGATCTGCGTACAGATATGAGGATGCAGGGTTCTCCCTCAGACCCCAGCGTGTGGGAAAGACAGCTTCAACAAGAACTGCTCCTTATCCAGAAACAACAGCAGATTCAAAAACAGCTCCTCATCAATGAGTTCCAGAAACAGCACGAGAACCTGGTCCGCCAGCACCAGGCTCAGATACAAGAGCACCTGAAGGTAATAAAACAGCCCCACTGACAGTGACCAAACACCCGACCACACAGAACACAGTCCTGCCAGAAAGCAGGAAGAATAACTGAAACCATACAGTCCATACATTAACCATACATTATGTTTTAAACAGGTTGTCACATTGGCAACACTGTGATTACTTGGTTACTGAAAACTGAATACAGTTTTCAATTAAAAAAGTGTTTACATTGTACCTAGACACTATTGTTGGCATCATAAGTGGCATCATTTTGCAGTTCTTGAGTGTAAGAGTATTTAGAATATTATATGAAGATTCTTTGCAGTTAGGCAGCGCAAGACACAGCCAATATAAATGATGGTGAGTGTGATTAAAACAGCTGTGTTGTGTAATAAGACACCTGCCTCTTTCTCAGCTCCAGCAGGAGCTACAAACCATGAAGCAACAGCAGGAGCAGCTGGAGAAGGAAAGGAAACTGGAGTTACAGAGTCAGGAGAGAGAGTTGGAGAGGCATCGTCGCGAACAGCAAGTTCTGGTGCTGCGTAACAGAGAGAGAAGCAGAGAAAGTAAGAGCTCGCTGTCACTTTCACCCACATAGCACTCAAACCCTCAACAACCTGTCTGTCTCTAATGTTATTCAAACGTCACCAGTGAAACGAATGTTCACATGGCGTCTGTTCTTTTCCGTGAGGTCGTGGCATAGTGGTGTGGCAATGGGGGTTAAAGGACTGGGCTGGTAACCAAAAGGCTGTGGGTTTGAACTTCAATAGGGGTCACTTGCTAGTTTCAGGGGGACTGTCCCTATGATAAAGGTGTCATACATTGCTTCAGATAACAGTGGCAAGATTCAGTAAATGACTAATGAACAAGCCCACACAGAACATAAATGTCTGCTGCAGAGTTCCACAGAATTTTAATGAGAACCAAAAAAGTGTAGTACTCACATCTGCACAATTTCCATAGTTTATTGTGTTTAAATGCATTCTTCAGAATTCTGAATATATTTATAGGAGAGAAGCAAAAAAGCTATTAAAACAAGGACATTCAGTCATACACTAGTTACTGGTAAGGGTGGATCTCATGACAATATGTACAGGTCACATTTCACTTCTAAAATTACTATAAATAAATTGTAATTGTATTGTAAACAACTATAATTATATTAAGTTATTACAAATATATAATGTGTCAGAAGATTTACTATATTGTTTTTGTATCCCACATTATTCTCACTGGTGATTCTCATTAGATTTTCATAGATGACCACAATATTGTCTTTTTTTCTTTTTGTGAAATATGACTGTTTTAGATATGAGTGTTTTTGATTAACCTATAAATGGTGGAATTAGAATTTACACAGTTTGGAACACACCCTCCAGAAGTGCCTTACTTCTGTTGTCCAGTAGAGGGAGGTGTTTCTTCATTTGTGTCTTTTCCCTGGCCTTAAAATGGAGCTAAACTCTGCAAACATATGCATGTTAGATCTCTATATAACCCCAAGATGCTCATGTTTCTTTGTTTATGTCTCCTGGTCTGACAGGTGCAGTGGCCAGTACTGAAGTCAAGCAGAAACTCCAAGAGTTTCTGTTGAGTAAATCCACTAAAGATGGTACAACAAATGGAGCCCCTTTGAAAACCACACAAAGCTCCAAACTGTGGTACACGTAAGTCATATACCTCACATGCCTCAAACAATTGTTATTATTTGTGTTTTAATGAGTCACAACTTATATTTATTATTTTAGTAGTTTAGATTTTATTTGAATATCATTCAAACAATAGCAAAAGCATTAAAACAGGCTAAAGAAATATAAGGTTCTAGCCAAGTATAGTGACCCATACCTGTAATTTGTATTTAACCCATCCGGTGAGTGCACACACACACTGGAGTAGTGAGTTGTGTACACACACAAACACACACGCTCACACACCAGTCAGAACTGAACCAGTGACCTTCTAGTTACAAGTCAGACGCTCTAACCAGTAGGCCACAACCGCCTCCAATAGTTTTGCCTCCCAGCTCAAATATGGAAAGAAAGATAAATTATGAAAAGGTTTTAAACCTTCCAAGACAGTAAAATTCAACGAATTTTTGCTAATAATCAGTAATGTGATCCTGAGGTTGTAGGTTCTAGAGCGCAGGAGAGCTGTCAGTTGTATTTATGACTGTGAGGTAAGTTCAGGAGTTCAGTTTGTATCTCTTCTCTGTTCAGGGCCTCCCATCACACCTCTCTGGAGCAAAGTTCACCTCCTTTGGGGGGAGCGTCCTCCTACTGCAAGATCTCAATGCCCTCCCCACAGGACCTCAGAGATGACTTCCCCCTCAGGAAGACAGGTAGGCCTACGAAACAGATTTTTTTAAATGTTTTTTTTGCCTTTATTAAATTAGCTGTATTATTAATGGTCCTAAAACGTAGTCACTTTCAATTGGTTCCCACCATCCAATCGGGTGGGTATGCACTGCAGTAAGACAACAACTATGGCTTTAAGAACTATAAGAGAGATATATGTTATCTGGAGCCTTTCCCAGAATTCCTGAATCCCTAGAGGTGACATATAAGCTCATATTTGCATAATTTTAGAGACTGTTTAATAAATTCTATTCAGTCCATTACAGTAGAATTTCCTCTGCTTAAAGCCTGCAAGGCTGAAAACCACAAATTTGGTAAAACACTCCTAAAAGGTCTATAATTTTCAGGCAAAAAAAGAGGCTTTAATTATTTACAAAACCTTGACTTCTCACAGAAAGCAGCACATGGTTTGTTGACTCAGTGCTGAAGGGAGTCTTGTGGGAAGTCAGTATTATTATGAGTTATGACTCCCACTTGGTTGGCCAGTCATGAGTTTCTGCAAAGGCAAACTGTTCATAACTCTGCTGTTAAGTCACGGAAATGACATTACATTCCTTCCCCTTTGTGTCCCTTTGAATTATGACAGTAAACAATTATACCTGCTTAATTGCTTTAGCATATGGCTTGGCATGTCGTATATATACACAATTTAGGGATCAGACGACAGAGGTTTAATCCCAGATTGTGCTGACTTCGACTGCCAAATGTAAACTAATCTAAGGTAATTATGTAGGTTGGTCAGTTCAAATAAGCACTTTATAGACACATGAAAGGGACGTGTTTATTGTCTTTGCTTTTGAACAGTAACCTCCCAACTTCAGCAACAATTTCTGCTTCGCTTTACTGAAACTAGCCAATATCGTGAGAACTGAAGGAACGGAAGGTTATGGAATCCAAACAGATCATTGGGAAAGCAATGGAAGAAAAAACAAAAACGCCTTAGCTGTTACAAAAACCTTAAAATCTGAAATGATCTGAGGTTATTTTATTTAATTTAGAGACTGTCTATCCTAGGGCTTAAGTTAAGATCTGACATGTTTAATGTTTTAACTTGAACAGAATAGATTCTGGCTGAAATGTAGAGTTAGACTAGAATCTGAGTGTAGATCCCAGAGTTATGATGTCTCTGTAATGCAGCCCCTGGTTTGTATCACACAATATAATTGAATCCAAACATTTTGTCTAAACTTATTAGAGCAATAGAATATTTAAATAAACCATTCTGTAAAGGATTAAAGCTTATTTCCTAACAATATTCCACAGAAAACCAAAAACGATTGAGAAACCAGCCATCCTTTATGAGTGTTAATCTTATTCATTGCCTAAACCTTTTAAAACCCATTTCCTGCTTGTTGGATTTCAACTCTATACGTGATCACACCCATGGAAGATCCTCTCCCCCCTTTCCTGTCCATCTCAATTAGAATCTCCCTCACTTAGAAAATAAGCTAGCAACAGGAGTGCCACAAAGGTACCGGTTATTCCACATCCTGGATTTTATCTGTGATTCTTAAATGACACATGTCAAGAGAAGTTAGCACTGTGGAGAAAATGATCCATAGCATGGCTGTAAGTAAAAACATTTACTCTGATATTCTTTGGGTAGTGTTTTTACTAGAGGAACCATTGTTAAGAGGTGGTTTATTCCTTCAGGTCCCCAACACCATTTCACCTGCGAAGATCATTGTGGCTTTTGTTTGATCTCATAGTCGTGGATAAAAATTTGATTGAAAACAAACTATTTATCTTTTTGTTTAGCTTTCTAATGCCATGTCCTGAACCAGAAGAGATCTGCATGGCATGTGATACCGCCATGGGCGGGAATAGTCCAGCTTATTGAAAATCGAAAAAACCTTTATCTTGACCCACATACCAAACATGTGGCACAGGTGCAGCTGAGATTTGAGTTTGTGTGTTTTAAACAGTAGATATTCTGGGCTGCAGGACCAGACGTGATCTAGTGTTTCACGCCAGTATTTCCCACTGGAGATGAAGGGACAGGTATGGGATGGAAAAACAAGAAAAATGTGCCCAGATGCAACAATGAAGTAATATGGATTGCAAAGGCAACGTTGTTGCATCACATACTGTAGTTCTTGCCTCCTGGGTAAACAGGTGTTGTATTTTGACTAATGAGAGAAAAATACTAGAGAGAATGCAGGCTGCTCAACATGGGTTGCCTTCATAAGGAATAACATAAAAATCATACCATATACTTCTACTGTGTTTTCTACCAGGCAACTATCTAACTAACTATTAAACTACTGTTAAATCTTATTCTCAAACTTTACAAAATTAGTGACTGATTTAAGTTTTTTTTAGAAGATCCTCACTAGGACATATAGGACATGCTAGGACACATTAAAAAATTTGGCCCTCACAAGTATAGCCACACCATACATGTATGCACACAGATTTATAAAAGGTCCAAGTCTGAGACCACATAAAATCTGAGATTCAAAACCTAATTTAAACCAGAAAAATAAACAAAGTTTAATAATTATGAAAAATTAAAAAAAAATGTAACGGTTAATCAAATTTGTAACATTGTCCATATTACAAAAACTGTAGAAAAGGTCAGATTTCTTCATTCCACAAGATGCTTTTTATGCTGGGATAATCATCAATTTTTGCAAACTTATGAAATTCATTCATAAAGAAAGCATAACAGATAACTTTCTGAAAATATGTTTATTTGTAATTTCAAATCACTCAAATTGTATATATTTATAACATAATACAATGTATAATACAAATTGGAATGAAAAATAATTGTATTTCAAATTACAAAAATTTAAAACACTAACTTTTTTGGGGGGTTTTAAATGACTGTACGTTGTATTCACACATGCCAGACCAAAGTGTAGTTTAAATAAGACACTTCTTGGTCGGGATAACACAATAAATAAAGAAATAATCAGTGTGTACCTTCAACAACTGCTTTCAAATGTAATAATGTGATTGATTTATGAGCCTGTGAAGTCTTCGCCTGATGCACGTTTCTCTTTTGCTTGGCCTCGTGTTCCAGCCTGTATGTCAGTGCAGGGAAAAATCAAGCGGGTGTCAGGCCCATCACTCAGAGTGATGACCACCATTTTTGACTAAAACTGGGGAGCAGAGTGGTGTGTTCTCCCATAGCATCATGATTGTAGCCTCCCAATGAGCCCACCAACAACTGAGCTTCCCCCTCTACAGCAATAGGGTGGTGTTTTTCCGTGGCGACAGGCTGTTGCATAGAGTAAAAATAGAAGGTAATCAGGACAGTGGGGTGCAAGGCGGATTGGACAAGGTTCCCTGCAGGTCGCTCTCAGCCCATTTTGCTAGCAAGATTTACATCCCATTAGCACACTGCTGGATGGGAACTGACAATTCTGCTGCTGTGTCTGTAGAGGTCTGAAATAGCGGCCCTGTCTGTGGTCCATTCTCCCTCTCCTCTGAGATTATCACTTACAGCTGTGTCTTCCCATGACTCCTTGTTCTCAAACACCATCTTCCTGTATTACTGTAACCTGACTGGTCAACTGGCTTGTTAGTTTGACAACAGTAATTTTACTAAATTATCTAAATCAGTGGTTCTCAGCTGCAAGGTCATGACCGAAAATGAGGCGCAGGTCTTTACGACTGGGTCATAGACAGCAAGGAAAAGCTAAATGCTTATGAAACGGTATAATTGTGTGTGAAATAGAAAGATGAATAAGCGTACCAGCTTTTAAAAGGATGGAGAAACACTTCTCATTTATATTAATGTAATTGTTTGTAGAAATATTTAACTGTACAGCGTAAACTACACTACACAACAGAGAACTGCTGGGCTAAAAAATAAAACAGACACCACTCACAATAATAAGACCAAACTTTGTGTATTTTTGGCTGCTGGTTGTAATGTGGGTGTTTACCATAGGGAGGTACTGAAAGTGGGTGGTTGGCTTAGTCACTCACTTCCCATCAGAGGGTTTTAGAAGCACTTGCCTGTACATTACAGTCAAACAAACAGATGCTGCTT